>CM056841.1:2372109-2377456 GCA_029853015.1 Chelidonichthys spinosus
ATCTATCTATCTATCTATCTATCTATCTATCTATCTATCTATCTATCTATCCATCCAAGCTCAAGTCATGACATCACTGGTGTGGTTGGCTTTGATAACAAGTTCAAGTCATGACATCACATTTAAAACGTTCAGATGCTCTATATGGCTTTGCTAGAAAACTCAAATCATGACACCACATTTAGAATGTTCAGTTGACCTGCTTTCCTTTGATACAAAGCTGAAGTCATGACATCACTGGTGTGGTTGGCTTTGATAACAAGCTCTAGTCATGACATCATATTTAGAATGTTCAGATGCCCTAAATGGCTTTGCTAGAAAACTCAAGTCATGACATCACATTTAGAATGTCAGATGCCCTAAATGGCTTTGCTAGAAACTCAAGTCATGACACCACATTTAGAATGTTCAGTTGACCTGCTTTCCTTTGATACAAAGCTGAAGTCATGACATCACTGGTGTGGTTGGCTTTGATAACAAGTTCAAGTCATGACATCACATTTAAAACGTTCAGATGCTCTATATGGCTTTGCTAGAAAACTCAAATCATGACACCACATTTAGAATGTTCAGTTGACCTGCTTTCCTTTGATACAAAGCTGAAGTCATGACATCACTGGTGTGGTTGGCTTTGATAACAAGCTCTAGTCATGACATCATATTTAGAATGTTCAGATGCCCTAAATGGCTTTGCTAGAAAACTCAAGTCATGACATCACATTTAGAATGTCCAGATGCCCTAAATGGCTTTGCTAGAAAACTCAAGTCATGACACCACATTTAGAATGTTCAGTTGACCTGCTTTCCTTTGATACAAAGCTGAAGTCATGACATCACTGGTGTGGTTGGCTTTGATAACAAGCTCTAGTCATGATATCACATTTAGAATGTTCAGATGCCCTATATGGCTAGGCTACAAAACTCAAGTCAAGTCATAATATTTAAATTTGTAGCTGCCATGAGTTTCTATCTATCTATGTATCTATCTATTATCTATCTATCTATCTATCTATCTATCTATCTATCTATCTATCTATCTATCTTTATCTATCTATTATCCATTTCCATCCATCCAAGCTCAAGTCATGACATCACTGGTGTGGTTGGCTTTGATAACAAGCTCTAGTCATGATATCACATTTAGAATGTTCAGATGCCCTATATGGCTAGGCTACAAAACTCAAGTCAAGTCATAATATTTAAATTTGTAGCTGCCATGAGTTTCTATCTATCTATCTATCTATCTATCTATCTATCTATCTATCTATCTATCTATCTATCTATCTATCTATCTATCTATCTATCTATCCATCCAAGCTCAAGTCATGACATCACTGGTGTGGTTGGCTTTGATAACAAGTTCAAGTCATGACATCACATTTAAAACGTTCAGATGCTCTATATGGCTTTGCTAGAAAACTCAAATCATGACACCACATTTAGAATGTTCAGTTGACCTGCTTTCCTTTGATACAAAGCTGAAGTCATGACATCACTGGTGTGGTTGGCTTTGATAACAAGCTCTAGTCATGACATCATATTTAGAATGTTCAGATGCCCTAAATGGCTTTGCTAGAAAACTCAAGTCATGACATCACATTTAGAATGTCCAGATGCCCTAAATGGCTTTGCTAGAATCTCAAGTCATGACACACATTTAGAATGTTCAGTTGACCTACTTTTCTTTGATACAAAGCTGAAGTCATGACATCACTGTGTGGTTGGCTTTGATAACAAGCTCTAGTCATGACATCACATTTAGAATGTTCAGATGCCCTATATGGCTAGGCTACAAAACTCAAGTCAAGTCATAATATTTAAATTGTAGCTGCATGAGTTTCTATCTATCTATCTATCTATCTATCTATCTATCTATCTATCTATCTATCTATCTATCTATCTATCTATCTATCCATCCAAGCTCAAGTCATGACATCACTGGTGTGGTTGGCTTTGATAACAAGTTCAAGTCATGACATCACATTTAAAACGTTCAGATGCTCTATATGGCTTTGCTAGAAAACTCAAATCATGACACCACATTTAGAATGTTCAGTTGACCTGCTTTCCTTTGATACAAAGCTGAAGTCATGACATCACTGGTGTGGTTGGCTTTGATAACAAGCTCTAGTCATGACATCATATTTAGAATGTTCAGATGCCCTAAATGGCTTTGCTAGAAAACTCAAGTCATGACATCACATTTAGAATGTCCAGATGCCCTAAATGGCTTTGCTAGAAAACTCAAGTCATGACACCACATTTAGAATGTTCAGTTGACCTGCTTTCCTTTGATACAAAGCTGAAGTCATGACATCACTGGTGTGGTTGGCTTTGATAACAAGCTCTAGTCATGATATCACATTTAGAATGTTCAGATGCCCTATATGGCTAGGCTACAAAACTCAAGTCAAGTCATAATATTTAAATTTGTAGCTGCCATGAGTTTCTATCTATCTATGTATCTATGTATCTATGTATGTATCTATCTATCTATCTATCTATCTATCTATCTATCTATCTATCTATCTATCTATCTATCTATCTATCTATCTATCCATCCATCCATCCATCCAAGCTCAAGTCATGACATCACTGGTGTGGTTGGCTTTGATAACAAATTCAAGTCATGACATCACATTTAAAACGTTCAGATGCCCTATATGGCTTTGCTAGAAAACTCAAATCATGACACCACATTTAGAATGTTCAGTTGACCTGCTTTCCTTTGATACAAAGCTGCGGTCATGACATCACTGGTGTGGTTGGCTTTGATAACAAGCTCCAGTCATGACATCACATTTAGAATGTTCAGATGCCCTATATGGCTTTGCTAGAAAACTCAAGTCATGACATCACATTTAGAATGTCCAGATGCCCTAAATGGCTTTGCTAGAAAACTCAAGTCATGACACCACATTTAGAATGTTCAGTTGACCTGCTTTCCTTTGATACAAAGCTGAAGTCATGACATCACTGGTGTGGTTGGCTTTGATAACAAGCTCTAGTCATGACATCACATTTAGAATGTTCAGATGCCCTATATGGCTAGGCTACAAAACTCAAGTCAAGTCATAATATTTAAATTTGTAGCTGCCATGAGTTTCTATCTATCTATGTATCTATGTATCTATCTATCTATCTATCTATCTATCTATCTATCTATCTATCTATCTATCTATCTATCTATCTATCTATCTATCTATCTATCCATCGATCCATCCATCCATCCAAGCTCAAGTCATGACATCACTGGTGTGGTTGGCTTTGATAACAAGCTCGAGTCATGACATCACATTTAGAATGTTCAGATGCCCTATATGGCTCTGCTACAAAACTCAAGTCAAGTCATTATATTTAAATTTGTAGCTGCCATGAGTTTCTTTCTATCTATCTATCTATCTATCTATCTATCTATCTATCTATCTATCTATCTATCTATCTATCTATCTATCTATCTATCTATCTATCTATCTATCCATCCATCCATCCATCCATCCAAGCTCAAGTCATGACATCACTGGTGTGGTTGGCTTTGATAACAAATTCAAGTCATGACATCACATTTAAAACGTTCAGATGCCCTATATGGCTTTGCTAGAAAACTCAAATCATGACACCACATTTAGAATGTTCAGTTGACCTGCTTTCCTTTGATACAAAGCTGCGGTCATGACATCACTGGTGTGGTTGGCTTTGATAACAAGCTCCAGTCATGACATCACATTTAGAATGTTCAGATGCCCTATATGGCTTTGCTAGAAAACTCAAGTCATGACATCACATTTAGAATGTCCAGATGCCCTAAATGGCTTTGCTAGAAAACTCAAGTCATGACACCACATTTAGAATGTTCAGTTGACCTGCTTTCCTTTGATACAAAGCTGAAGTCATGACATCACTGGTGTGGTTGGCTTTGATAACAAGCTCTATTCATGACATCACATTTAGAATGTTCAGATGCCCTATATGGCTAGGCTACAAAACTCAAGTCAAGTCATAATATTTAAATTTGTAGCTGCCATGAGTTTCTATCTATCTATCTATCTATCTATCTATCTATCTATCTATCTATCTATCTATCTATCTATCTATCTATCTATCTATCTATCTATCTATCTATCTATCTATCTATCCATCCAAGCTCAAGTCATGACATCACTGGTGTGGTTGGCTTTGATAACAAGTTCAAGTCATGACATCACATTTAAAACGTTCAGATGCTCTATATGGCTTTGCTAGAAAACTCAAATCATGACACCACATTTAGAATGTTGAGTTGACCTTCTTTCCTTTGATACAAAGCTGAAGTCATGACCTCACTGGTGTGGTTGGCTTTGATAACAAGCTCTAGTCATGACATCATATTTAGAATGTTCAGATGCCCTAAATGGCTTTGCTAGAAAACTCAAGTCATGACATCACATTTAGAATGTCCAGATGCCCTAAATGGCTTTGCTAGAATCTCAAGTCATGACACCACATTTAGAATGTTCAGTTGACCTACTTTCCTTTGATACAAAGCTGAAGTCATGACATCACTGGTGTGGTTGGCTTTGATAACAAGCTCTAGTCATGACATCACATTTAGAATGTTCAGATGCCCTATATGGCTAGGCTACAAAACTCAAGTCAAGTCATAATATTTAAATTTGTAGCTGCCATGAGTTTCTATCTATCTATCTATCTATCTATCTATCTATCTATCTATCTATCTATCTATCTATCTATCTATCTATCTATCTATCTATCCATCCATCCAAGCTCAAGTCATGACATCACTGGTGTGGTTGGCTTTGATAACAAGTTCAAGTCATGACATCACATTTAAAACGTTCAGATGCTCTATATGGCTTTGCTAGAAAACTCAAATCATGACACCACATTTAGAATGTTCAGTTGACCTGCTTTCCTTTGATACAAAGCTGAAGTCATGACATCACTGGTGTGGTTGGCTTTGATAACAAGCTCTAGTCATGACATCATATTTAGAATGTTCAGATGCCCTAAATGGCTTTGCTAGAATCTCAAGTCATGACACCACATTTAGAATGTTCAGTTGACCTACTTTCCTTTGATACAAAGCTGAAGTCATGACATCACTGGTGTGGTTGGCTTTGATAACAAGCTCTAGTCATGACATCACATTTAGAATGTTCAGATGCCCTATATGGCTAGGCTACAAAACTCAAGTCAAGTCATAATATTTAAATTTGTAGCTGCCATGAGTTTCTATCTATCTATCTATCTATCTATCTATCTATCTATCTATCTATCTATCTATCTATCTATCTTTATCTATCTATCTATCTATCCATCCATCCAAGCTCAAGTCATGACATCACTG
>CM056841.1:2977556-3260056 GCA_029853015.1 Chelidonichthys spinosus
ATCAACAGCTGAATCAAGACTTCCTTCTGCTGTTTGGAGCTGAAACAGCCTCCAAGATGCTTGAGAAGTGGGACACAACTTTCAGGCCCAAGGCTATCAATGAGGCAAAACACTTGACTCAGTCAGTTGAGCTGTGCCGACTTCTAAAAGCTGCTGAGAAACTGACAGAGAACGATGACACCAGTAAGCTAATTGACACGATTTAATTTTTATTTGTGCATTCTAACTTGATACTAATGTTTTGTTTCACCTAATTTTCCTCCTGATAGCCTGGGACAGTGACATGGCTTCTCTGCTGCTCCTTCTCCATCTCCTGCCACCCACAGCTGGACGGAAAAGGACCAAGATGAGCCCCAGTGATGCAGTGGACAAAATGTTGCACTTTCACAAGGTACGCATGTCTTTTTTTTTTTTTTTTTTAAATCCAGTTGCTGGTATTTTATATGTATTAACTCGATTTGAAATGACTTGGAAAGGCACAGTCAAACAAAAGGACTAGACTGATTGTCTTCACATTGACACTGACACACACACACTTTGTCATGATTTGTTAATAACCCAACTTTTCTGGTGTACAGATCCAAGTGAGCAGTTGAAAACTTTACAGTGTAAGGTGTTGATGTTATCTTTCTTTATTCAGTCATGCTGCAGCTTGGATGAATACCTTCGTGGAAGAGATGGCAGACAACTATACATCCTTGCTGTTGGTCGAACCAGGAACAGGATTGACACTTTCTACATTGTTGTGGACAAACAGCTCATCCCCTGCCAAGCCACTAGCTCGTTGGGTGCGTTTGATGAACTGTTTAAATCCCACTTTGTGTTCAACCTGTCATACGATGAGTACCTAGGCCAGCTCTTCACCTTCGTGCAAACAACAGTCTACAATATTGATGTAGCGACAACAAATGAGTCTCCCAGAGTTCGTGAGTTTCTAGCTAAAGTCTTCAACTGAAGCACAGAAATTTTTAAGTGTTTCATTTGTCAGGCTGTGCATGATCCCTGCCAGTCCTTGATCTCTCATCTAAGACTCGATCACAGTTTTTCTCCTAGCACCAGGTTTAAGTTAGTTTGTGCACAAGATCGTTGTAGGTGCCAGTTTTCAACATATTCAGGTTTCAAAAAACATTTAATTAGTTCTCATGAGAAGGATTCTAGTCAAAGTGGAGATGCAGCAATGCCAGAGTCATTTCAAACTCATTTCCACATGTTCCAACATAACTCAGAAGTTGCTGGAACAAGTGGCATGCAGAACACAGAGTCTGAGTGTGTTGAGGACAATGGATCAGGTCAAAGAAACAAAGAGAACACAGAAATTATTTGTGCCTCAATTATTGGTAAACTACAAGGAAGTGGCATAGCAAATAGTGTTGTTTCATCAGTTGTTGGTGATTTGGAAGAACTTGCTAGTGGACTGCACTCTCAGGTTAAGCAGCAAGTACTGTCTGCTGTGCCTAAAGATAATCCTGTAAGAGTTACATTGGAAAAAGATCTGGAGACTTTTGAAAACCCATCTATTAACTTCAATACTGAAAGTAAAAGATTGAATTATCTCAACAAGAAATGGGGTGTTGTGGAGCCAGTTGAAAAATTTCTAGGAATTCGATTTGATACGTTCGTTTACATACCGATTTTGGAAACAATAAAATTCATGTGTCGAAATGCTGATATTTGTAAACTGCTTAGGCAAACTTGTATATCAAGACCTGACAGATATGAAGACTTTTGTGATGGAAGTTATTTTAAGAAACATCCGTTGTTCTCTAAGTACCAGAATTCTTTACAAATTCAGTTGTTCTATGATGACTTTGAGACCGCTAACCCACTGGGTTCCAAACGTGGTGTTCACAAAATAGGTGCTCTGTATTTTGTGCTCAGAAATCTGCCACCAAAGTTCAACTCTGCCTTGATGAATATTCATTTGGTTGCATTGTTTCACACTGAAGATTTGAAAATATATGGCTTTAATCCTTTTCTAGAGCCACTGATTAATGACATCAAAACACTTGAGACTTGTGGCATTGATTTGCCATTTTCTGCTGAAAACATCCATGGCACCATATGTCAGATAACTGGGGACAACTTGGGTATGCCAGCAATTCTGGGATTTACAGAGTCTTTCAGTGGACGTTATTTTTGTCGTTTATGTTTGATCGGAAAAAGATGATGCCCAGATTATTTACAATGAGGATGACCCCAAGATAATCTTGCGTGGAAAGGAACTTTTTGAAATGCACCGCAATGAGTTGCAGTCAGACCCACAGAAGTTATCTGTGTTTTAGAACTCGAGTCTTAACAGCCAACAGTTCTTTCATGTCAGTCATAATTTTTCTTTGGACATTATGCATGACATTCTTGAAGGCGTGGCTCAGTTTGAGTTGAAGTTACTGTTGGAATATCTCTCAGAAAATGTTTTGTCGAAACTTGACCTGTTGTCTAGAATTTATGCCTTTGACTATGGGTATGTGGAGCGCAAAAATCGACCTACAAGGATTAACTTGGACAGTATTGGCAATAATATAGGGCTCAATTCCATTCAGACCCTTTGTCTTGTAAAAAACATTCCTCTTCTTTTTGGTGATATTGTACCAGAAGGAAACCAAAACTGTTTTTTGCTGCTGCTTTTACTGCAGATAATAAACATATTTTCTCCATCTGTTACACTTGGAATGACTGTACTTCTCAAGCATTTGATAATGGAACACCATGAATTGTTCAAAGCACTGTCTCCTCATAGAAACCTGATCTTGAAACATCACTTTATGATACACTATCCATCTTGTATCCGAAAAATTGGACCACTTATACATATGTGGAGCATGAGATTTGAGGCTAAACACAGGATTTTTAAAAATACTCTTAAAAACTTCAAAAACATCACAAAATCTCTTGCAAAAAAACATCAAATGTCTATTGCATGTCACTGGGAGACATCACATCCAAAATGTATTGAGTATGGACCAATGAAATCTATTAATGTGGACAATGAGGACTATGGAGATGTGTTGGCTCAAGCTTTGCATGTTGAGTCTGTATCGCAAGACATCCATGCAACTAACTGGGTTACAATCAGTGGGACAGAGTACAGGGCAGGACTAATAATTTGCAGTGAGATTGAACATGACATGCCTGTGTTTTGCAGAATAGAAAAAATTATTGTTGTTGACAGTGTTATCTACTTCCTTGTAAACAAACTTGTGGTTGACCATTTCAATGAACATTTTCATGCTTACAAAGTATTTGAAAGTAATGACAAAGATGTTGTTAAAGCAGATAGTCTTGTGATTTGTAAGCCCTTTTGACTTACAAAATGCTTATGGTGGAGATGAGAGCCAATATATTGTGCCATTATTTTCTTTGTAAATGTTTAACTTGTGCCTGATCTTATTGTGCTGATCTTATTGTGCTTATTCATGTGGTGCTGGGAAGTTATTTATTTTTTTGAATAAAAAAAAATGTATGTATGTTTGAATAATGTTATTACTTGATCACTGCTGCTGGTCACACATTTAAACTTATGATAACTTTCTGTAGCCTAGCAGGTGACTACATTTCAGATTTGGTGACTTGTATGTTAGGCCAGTAAATGTATCATAAAACAAAACAATGGATGTTAAACATACTAGAGAACGGAAATAACATGCTTTTAGGGTTAGAAATATACTTTGATAAAATAACACTGTACATGTTAAAATTAACACTCATAGTGAAAGGAAATAACACAATGTTAGTGTTAAAACCACACTTTAATGTGTCATAAAATAACGCTGTGTATGTTAAAAATTAACACTCACAGTGAAAGGAAATAACACAATTTTAGTGTTAAAACCACACTTTAATGTGTCATAAAATAACACTGTGTATGTTAAAAATGAACACTCACAGTGAAAGGAAATAACACAATTTTGAGTTAAAAGTGCACTTATGTGGTGTCATAAAACAACACCAAGGGTGTCAAATTTTAACACTATTAAAGAGTTAAAATATTTTCAAAGTGTAATTTTAACTCAAAATCTGTGAGAACTATATAAACTCAGAAAAAGTGTTAAAATGAACACTGTGGGAGTTGAATTAACACTTCCAATTTTGCTGTGTACTTCTCCTTATTGGTCATCTTGGATAGATTGAGAGTCCATCCATCCAACAAGGGATCGAGGAGCCTCCAAACCATCCTAATAGGCTGGGATAGTTTACCTTCCATATGTTATCTAAATCCTCTGCTGTCACCCTTGGGACCTGCAAGCCTAAAGCTAGGAAGACCATCTATCTGTACTTATATGGAAATGTATACATTAAGTAAGCTCTGACCCTCTTGCTATTGGAGCAGAACTGGTTCAGCTCCAAGTAGGGCCCAAACATCCTGTATCCAGCTTTAACGCACACACAGGTCTGATTTATGACTACGGCGGCCCTCGAATAGTTTAACCTAAACAATTCACATGCCTTAAAGCTTCATGCAGAGAAGCAATCGTTCCTGGGTAAATCATATCTCAGAATGTGTAAATGAACAGATACCTCATGTTTAACTGCTTCACCTAAAGTTTAGTGAAATGAAAAACTCCCAAATATTCAAAAAGAGCATTTAAATTGGAGAATGTTTAGCCAAAAGGGAGGACGGTGGTTGTATAATGTATAGTCAGATGTCATCAACAAACAAGCTGATTTAAGTCTGAAGGAACTCTGAGACGACACCTGAGATGCCAGAGATTATCAATGAGGAACACAAAAGACTGATAGAAATGTAAACAATCTGTTTTATGAAATCATATATTTATTTATTTCGGGCATGTCAGTTAAATCATCATCATCACACTTTGTTCAAATAATACAATACACATGGCCGAAAGGGAAAGCGGGAGAAGCCAAGGCTTATCTAGTCCCGCCCC
Organism: Chelidonichthys spinosus; assembly: GCA_029853015.1. Taxonomy (NCBI): domain Eukaryota; kingdom Metazoa; phylum Chordata; class Actinopteri; order Perciformes; family Triglidae; genus Chelidonichthys; species Chelidonichthys spinosus. The sequence continues at coordinate 2,982,443 of CM056841.1, forward strand.
CATTACCCACAGGATAAAATCATCATCATAATATTATCTTATCTTTAGCATTTTCTATTTGACATAACATTTTCTTTTACTTGTGACATATGACATAACATGTTACAGCAGTAGGTGGTACAGAGAGCTGTACTCCCTGCTACGTACAAATGACATCATACCATACAAGCTTCTCAGGTTCAACTTATTGTTTGGGTACAGAATGTTCATTAGTTATGCTCCCATCCTGACACAACACCATGTCTGCTGATTCGTGGCTCATCTTTACCGGTCAACAGTTGAATTTACATACTTCTTCTTAAAGCCACTTCAGTCAGGACCACTTTGTCAAAAAGAATCTTTATTTATTTGCACAAGTTTCATTTGGCGGTATGGTACTGTTCTGGGACTCCCTGCTCTTCCACGCGCTTGCGTGGAAAGCCTGAGGCAGGAAGAGCACCTTCCTGCCCTTCATGAGCCCTCATGAACGGCATAAGCAGGGAGCGTAGCAGCAAGAAAAACCCCAGACAGAGCAGAGCAACCAACAAGAACAATGGTAGGTACATAACAGATGACAGGAGGAGCTGGGGTGGAGGTGGGTTGAAAACGCCGGCAGAGGAAGCAATGAGGGAGGTCAGGCTAGAGCGGTTTAAATAGCGCGCTCTGAATGCAATTTCCCAATAGGAAGCGGGTACGGGGAGTCAGTTGAGCCGTCAGCTGATCTCCTCGGTTTTGACAGCTACGCTGTTGCTGCTGATTTAGAGATTGACGTCGTGGCCTGCCAGAACTAACGCTACGCTTGATTTAGTGTTGCTGATTTTTTGACTTCTTCTTCTAACACATTCCATTGTCTAACACCTGTGACCGATAAGGAAAAGGATTTTAACGTAGTTCGTACCTTCCTTTGCCTGAAAATCATGTTCCCTCTAAGATTGTGTCTCTCCTCTCTTTCTAGGAAGAGTATTTGCAGTTGTGAGGGAGGCTTTTGCTAGCAGCCTTGTACATCATTTGTACTGTGCGATAGTTTATTAAGTCATATAGTTTGAGAAAAAACCTTACCTATAGCACTCTGATCATAGCACTGTTGCTCTTGAAGTACTACTTTACTCAGATGAGGACTTAGGACTGAGAATTAACAAGGGCTGTGTGGAGCCTTTACATGTGTGCCCCCACACCTCTGCACAGTATTGCAGGTTTGGAGAGACTAGTGCGCAGTATAACAGATGAAGTGCTTTTTGATTTAGTATTTTCTGTACTTTCCAAAGTATGGACACACTCCTGGCCAACTTCCTTTTTAATTGTGCTATGTGTGGCTTCCAACTTAACATGTCATCGATAATCACTCCCAGAACCTTATTCTCACTGACCCTCTCAATGTTAACTCCGTTTACTTGAATGCTGGGACTGTTGTTGCAGCCTCTCTTACCGTATAGCATGTATTTAGTTTTACCAAGATTTAGTGATCATTTATTTATATTAAACCACACTTGAAGTTTGGCCATTTCCTGATTTACTGTTTCCAGAAGTTGGTTCAAGTCACTCCCTGAACAGAAAATATTTGTGTCATCCGCGAATATTATTAATTTCAGAGTATTTGACACTTTGTATATATCATTTCCCTGCGCCTTCGGGTCGGGGATAGGTCTCTCACTGTTGTTTCGGCCTATGGGCCAAACGGCAGTGCAGGGTACCCGGCCTTCTTGGAGTCCTTGGGAGGGGTACTTGAGAGTGCTCCAACCGGGGACTCCATTGTTTTACTGGGGGACTTCAACGCTCACGTGGGCAACGACAGTGTTACCTGGAGAGGCGTGATTGGGAGGAACGGCCTCCCCGATCAGAACCCGAGTGGGGTTCTGTTATTGGACTTCTGTGCTGGTCACGGTTTGTCCATAACGAACACCATGTTCAAACATAAGGTTGTCCATCAGTGCACATGGCACCAGGACACCCTAGGCCGGAGGTCAATGATCGACTTCGTGGTTGTGTCATCTGACCTCAGGCCGTATGTTTTGGACACTCGGGTGAAGAGAGGGGCTGAGCTGTCAACTGATCACCACCTGGTGGTGAGTTGGATCCGCTGGCAGGGGAGGAAGCTGGACAGACTTGGCAGACCTAAACGCGTTGTGAGGGTCTGCTGGGAACGTCTGGTGGAACCCTCTGTCAGGGAGGTCTTCAACTCCCACCTCCGGGAGAGCTATGATCAGATCCCGAGGGAGGCTGGGGACATTGAGTCCGAATGGACCTTGTTCTCTGCCTCCATTGTTGACGCGGCTGTTCGAAGCTGTGGCCGTAAGGTCTCCGGTGCCTGTCGTGGTGGCAATCCCCGAACCCGGTGGTGGACACCGGAAGAAAGGGATGCTGTCAAGCTGAAGAAGGAGTCCTACCGAACCTGGTTGGTTCGGGGGACTCCCGAGGCAGCTGACGGGTACCGGCAGGCCAAGCGTGCTGCAGCACGGGCGGTCGCTGAAGCAAAAGTTCGGGTCTGGGAAGAGTTCGGGGAGGCCATGGAGGAGGACTATCGGTCGGCCTCGAGGAAATTCTGGCAAACCATCCGGCGCCTTAGGAAGGGGAAGCAGCCCTCCACCAACACTGTTTACGGTGGAGGTGGGGAGCTGCTGACTTCGACTGAGGATATCGTCGGGCGGTGGAAGGAATACTTCGTGGATCTCCTCAACCCCACTGACACGTCTCCCATTGGGGAAGCAGAGGCTGGAGACTCAGAGGTTCATCCACCCATTACACGGGCTGAAGTCACCGAGGTAGTTAAGAAGCTCCCCGGTGGCAAGGCACCGGGGGTGGATGAGATCCACCCTGAGTACCTCAAGTCTCTGGATGCTGTGGGGCTGTCCTGGTTGACACGTCTCTGCAACATCGCGTGGCAGTCGGGGACAGTGCCTCTGGACTGGCAGACCGGGGTGGTGGTCCCTCTATTCAAAAAGGGGGACCGGAGGGTGTGTTCCAACTATCGGGGGATCACACTTCTCAGCCTCCCCGGGAAAGTCTATTCCAGGGTGCTGGAGAGGAGAATTAGGCCGATAGTCGAACCTCGGATTCAGGAGGAACAATGCGGTTTTCGTCCTGGCCGTGGAACACTGGACCAGCTCTATACCCTCCGCAGGGTGCTCGAGGGTTCATGGGAGTTTGCCCAACCAGTCCACATGTGTTTTGTGGACTTGGAGAAGGCATTCGACCGTGTCCCTCGTGGCATTCTGTGGGAGGTACTTCGGGAGTACGGGGTCGGGGGCCCTCTGCTAAGGGCTGTTCGGTCCCTGTATGGCCGGAGCAGGAGCTTGGTTCGCATTGCCGGCAGTAAGTCAGACCTGTTCCAGGTGCATGTTGGACTCCGGCAGGGCTGCCCTTTGTCACCGGTCCTGTTCATTATTTTTATGGACAGGATTTCTAGGCGCAGCCGTGGGCCGGAGGGAATCTGGTTCGGGAGCCACTGGATTTCATCCCTGCTTTTTGCGGACGATGTGGTCTTGTTGGCTCCTTCGAGCCAGGACCTCCAGCATGTCCTGGGGCGGTTTGCAGCTGAGTGTGAAGCAGCCGGGATGAGGATTAGCACCTCCAAATCCGAGGCCATGGTTCTTGACCGGAAAAAGGTGGCTTGCTCCCTCCAGGTCGGGGGGGAGTTCCTGCCTCATGTGGAGGAGTTTAAGTATCTTGGGGTCTTGTTCACGAGTGAGGGAAGGATGGAACGCGAGATTGACAGGCGGATCGGTGCAGCGGCTGCAGTAATGCGGTCGCTGTATCGGTTCGTCGTGGTAAAGAGAGAGCTAAGCCGAAAGGCGAAGCTCTCGGTTTACCGGTCAATCTACGTTCCTACCCTCACCTATGGTCATGAACTTTGGGTCATGACCGAAAGAATAAGATCCCGGATACAAGCGGCCGAAATGAGCTTCCTCCGCAGGGTGGCGGGGCGCTCCCTTAGAGATAGGGTGAGGAGCTCCGTCACACGGGGGGAGCTCGGAGTAGAGCCGCTGCTCCTCCACATCGAGAGGAGCCAGTTGAGGTGGCTCGGGCATCTGCATCGGATGCCCCCTGGACGCCTCCCTCGGGAGGTGTTCCAGGCATGCCCCACCGGGAGGAGACCCCGAGGAAGACCCAGGACACGCTGGAGTGACTATGTCACCCGGCTGGCCTGGGAACGCCTTGGGGTCCTCCCGGAGGAGCTAGGGGAAGTGTCCGGGGAGAGGGAAGTCTGGGCGTCCCTGCTCAGGCAGCTGCCCCCGCGACCCGGTATCGGATAAGCGGAAGAAAATGGATGGATGGATGGATATATATCATTTATGTATAGTATAAACAGCTTTGGACCCAGAACTGACCCCTGTGGGACCCCACAGACTATGTCCAAGCTAGTCGATGTGCTATCACCTATTTTGACATATTGGGATCTGTTGTGTAGATAGCTCTTGACCCACTGCAGTGCTACACCTCTAAGGCCATATCTCTCCAGTTTAGCCATTAAAATATCATGATTAACGGTGTCAAATGCTTTTTTCATGTCTATGAAAATTCCTATTGAATGTTTTTTGTCAATAGCGTCGGTAATGATTTCCACAGACTCAGTTAAAGCTAGGGCAGTCGATTGGTTCCTTCTGAAGCCGTATTGGCTGTCATATAACAATTTATGTTTGTTGATGAAGTTGTCGAGCCTATTGTTGAATAGCTTCTCTAGGATTTTTGACAGTTGTGGCAGTATTGAAATTGGTCTGTAGTTGGTAAACTTGTGTGTGTCACCGTTCTTAAACAGTGGCACAACCTTAGCAACTTTCATTTTGGTGGGAAACGTCCCAGTTTGAAATGACAGACATTTTCAGCTTCCAAGAATTGTGTACATATCCTTGCAACATGGGGCCGTGCATTATCTTGCTGAAACATGAGGTGATGTTCATGGATGTATGGCACAACAATGGGCCTCAGGATCTCATCACGGTATCTCTGTGCATTCAAAATGCCATCAATAAAATGCACCTGTGTTCTTCGTCCATAACAGATGCCTGCCGATACCATAACCCCACCACCACCATGGGCCACTCGATCCACAACATTGACATCAGCAAAGCGCTCACCCACACGACGCCACACACGCTGTCTGCCATCTGCCCTGAACAATGTAAACAGAGATTCATCCGTGAAGAGAACACCTCTCCAACGTGCCAGACGCCATCGAATGTGAGCATTTGCCCACTCAAGTCTGTTACGGCGACGATCTGGAGTCAGGTCAAGACCCCGATGAGGACGACGAGCATGCAGTTGAGCTTCCCTGAGACGGTTTCTGACAGTTTGTGCAGAAATTGTTTGGTTATGCAAACCAATTGTTTCAGCAGCTGTCTGAGTGGCTGGTCTCAGACGATCTTGGAGGTGAACCTGCTGGATGTGGAGGTCCTGGGCTGGTGTGGTGACACTGTGACCTGTCCTCTGGACTCTGAGGACACAGAGACAAACACATAAAGCAGCGTCATGGTTTCATGGGCTTCATTTCAGAGAGAAGGATGTTGATAGAGGAGAGGAGTTTGATTCTCTGGACTTTACCTGTGAAGCAGCAGCAGAGGAGAGTCCAGATGAGGACGGAGGACAAAGTCATGTTTTTGATGAGGACCATTTCTGTGTCTTCTGTTGTCATGAAGGACAGCTGTCAGTCCTCCAGGGTTCAACTCTCAGGACTATAAACTCTCCCAGAGCACTGGAGCATGGTGCTGCTGATGCAAAGTGGCTCTCTATGGAAATGCTCTGACTGACTCCAACAGGGACTTGGATTACTCTGATGATGCTGTTTATCAGTGGATCAATCACTTTATCAGAGTATTGATCAGGAATGTGTCAGTGCTCATTTGTTTGACTCTTTGCTTTCAGTTTGATGGACAAATGTTTCTCCAGAATATTTGATGAAATCATCCTAAATCACAACCACACAAACCAACATCACTCTGGGACAAAATTAAACAAAGTTACTGCCCTTCATTCATCATAATCTACAATAAACATGAGTTTCTGATCATTATTTACATTTGACAGCATTTATTGGAGAGTTGTTTGTTGCTTTACCAAACGAGAAATCATCCTTCCTCAGATTTTTAAAATTTCACAAATAAAATGTTTTGTATATTTTATGAATCAGTTTGAGACATTGTAACCAGTCATTACATAAACTGGGTGAACTGGGAATGTGTGTGTTGTGTGTGTCAAAGTCAGAGAGCCGTGTCTCTCTACAGCCAGAGGTTTTTATGCGGCGGCTCCATGACTTTGTATCACTGTGGTGGACTTTTGGTGGAGGAACCAGACTGGATGTTGGACGTAAGTAAATAAGTCATGTTTGAAATTCAGCTCTTTGATGTTTGAGGCAGATACATATATCTTGTTTTGATTGTAACGTTTTTCATATTCATGTTTTTATTTCTCCCTCTTTATCATGGAGACTAACTCAGAGCAGCTTTACTCAACATTTCTTCACACATTCCAGTCAAACTGACATTTACAAAGCTTTCAGTGTGATGAAGAGAAAACTTTAAAATGGTCTAAATGTTCTTCCTCAATAATAACTGTTGGTGCATAATCTTTTCATCTTGTCATTTATTGTGTAAAGTCTTTTAAATAGTCTCAACCGTTTTTAATAATGACTTAAACCTACATGAAAACATTTGACCGTATCACTTTATTTTCTCTATTTATTCATGTTTCCACTAAATCATTTAAAGTCATGTACAGTTCAGGTGTTGATGTTTCATTTCCAGTGTAGTTTGATATATTTCAGCTCATTCTGTACGTTGGTTCTCTCTGTGCTGATATGCATGAGAGGCTTCTTAAAGGGAAGTGAAACAATGTGTGAGTGAGTGAGTGACTGCTGCAGCAGAAAAACCATCTGGCAGAAAGTCCTTAAAGGAGAAGATGAACTCTCACACGGTAAAGGTGTCCAAGTGTCTGGTGGTTGATGGACAGCTGTGTGGTCCCTGTCCTCTAAGCTGATTGGTGTCTCCTAGGTGATGTCCATCCCACCCTGACGGTGCTGCCCCCCTCCAGTGAGGAGCTGCAGCAGGGGAAGGCCACGCTCATGTGCCTGGCCAACAAGGGCTTCCCCTCAGACTGGAGTCTGGCCTGGAAGGTGGACAGCAGCAGCAGCAGCAGCTGGGAGGAGAGCAGGAGCCCCGGGGTGCTGGAGAAGGACGGCCACTACAGCTGGAGCAGCACCCTGAGGCTCCCTGCAGACCAGTGGAGCAAGGTGGGCTCTGTGACCTGTGAGGCCACCCAGGGCTCCCAGACTCCGCTCTCAGAGACACTGAGGAGAGACCAGTGTTCCCAGTCCTGAGCTGACTCACTGGGACTCTGCTACTGGTTTCACTCTGATACTCACCTCTTTCTCTCATGACATGTTTCAACATGAAATTTGTCTTGCTTGTATTGATTGTTTCAATATTTCAAACCAATAAAGTTTGATCTTGTGTATTATAAACGGTTCTTGTCTTCTCACTCCCTTTCTTTGACATATATTATACAGTATATCAGTAACATTAGTCAGATTAATCCATAAAGGACAGTAACAATTCTATTTTTCTTCTGCCGTTCCAGTTGTATTTCAATGGTGAATCACTAAGCTCTCTCCTATAACTTATGTTTCCCCTTGAAGAAGATGTGTTGTTAAATTCAATCAAACATTTTTCTGCAAATCAGAATTAAAGAATTGAAATAACAATTTTCAGGATTAGAAAAAAAAACACGTCAACAGTGTCATCTGCATTGAGTGACATAACATGAATGCATTTTGTGTTATTCCACATATTATTTAAATGAAACAGAAGAACTTCCCCAAAAGACGTGACACAAAAGAGAGGAAAGCTCTGTCTCTGTCTCCTCCTGTTTGTCTGCAGAATTAACACTGTGTCACTGTTTGTAGTAGAATTGATATTCTATTAAAATACTCAAGACCTACTTGTCAAATTAGCTAAAACATTAATTTAAATAATGCATAGCTGTTGTCAAATGTCTCACATTATAAAAGTGGAGATTTTAATCCAAGGATATTGATTTTGTTATTGAATAAGATCACAAGATTATTAAAATTTAAGAAGATGATGTTAGATATAATGTATACACACTCCACCAATAGCCCCCATGGCCCTTTCAAAATTTCCCCAGAGGGAATTTTCTAGTTCCTTTTGCCGCCCAATCCAAACGCCAAACCTATGTGTTTAATTTGCAATGAGTGCGTTGCGGTACTTAAAGGGATAGTTCGAAATTTTGGACACAAGACCTATTTTCCAACTCAGCCAGCGTGTTCGAGACGTCTGGAGATGTTTTCAAGAAATTTCATTCAGTTCTTCTAGTTGCCGAGTTCGCTTGTGCTATAGCTAGCGCAAGTCAATGGTTCTAGTGTTTCTGACTTACCTGCTGCTCAGTCTAGTGGTTCCAACCAGCAGTTGGCCGACATGAGCAGGGCAGTAGTGTAGGGCCAAATGACATGTCCCCACAAGATTTGCTTGACAGCGGCTCTATGGCCTGTGCCTTGCGCTCTGGTGTGCTCCCTCTCCTGGAGCAGAACAATGTTGTCTCCACTGACTCTGTTTCCCCCACTTCAGTTGTCCTTGTTGGATGTGGAGGTTCGAGAACAAACTCTGCCGGTGTGTGTGAGTTGCAGATGAGCTTTTGGCAGGGGTGGAAAGTAACGAGTTACATTTACTCTTGTTACTGTAATTGAGTAGGTTTTTTGTGTACTTGTACTTTTTTGAGTAATTTTTAAAATCAGTAATTTTACTTTTACTTAAGTACATATTGTTGGAAATAATTTACTTCACTACATTTTAAATAGCTTCCGTTACAAAGTAAAACAGAAAAAAAAATTAACTTTCACTGAGTCTGCGTGCCAGTAACTGTCCATCTGATTGGCTCTGGACAACTGCAGCGGCAGAAGGTCAGAAACGTTGTGACGTTGGTGCCACAGAGGAGCTAGCTAAAAGATGATAGAGACGGATGGAGACGAGAGTGTGGATGGAGACACGTGTATCAATGGAGAAGGGTTGAATTTGGGACACAGAGACACGCACGGAGAACGTGAGGCCAGTCCCTGGCCATATTTAAAGGACTTATTTGAGTTCAAGTCCGCGAATGACAACAATTTCATCATGCAATGTAAACTTTGTATGCCGAAAGAGACGCAGCTATCCACCTACAAAAACTCTGCTTCCAACCTGCGCAAGCATGTACAGGTAAGATCACATCACGTGAAGCTAAATAACGTTACATACAATTAATCATGGATCCATGCAATTAATAACTTTAGTCAATCATGGTATGCTAACGTCAGTGTTAGCAGCCAGCTTTATAGTGCAGGTTAACGTTAGCTAACTTGGTAGTAAGCTAGTAAGCTTCATTTTAAACAATCAAATTTGACTCGTACCTTAATTTCACACAAAATTATGCTAATATTGCTATGATATGCGTTGAAAATTGCTTATGAGTGTATTAACACATCGAAAAATATACCAAAAAGTTATTAAGTTTTGGCTGATAAAAAATCTTTTAGTGTTGTTCTAATATTGGGTCTCTTTTGATTGATTGATTGATATATTGGTGAATGTTTTTCATTCAGTAATCTTATATGCAGGATAAAACCAGGTGATCTGGGACCACACTTAAAGTCTGCCAGTGACCCATCCAAGATATAGTCTACTCTTTCTACATGACACTTTGAAAAATATGAATTAATCTATTAATTTAAAAAATATTTTAACTGTATGTTTAATGAAAACATGGTTATGATGATTTATATGATGATGTTTGTTTGTTTTTTGTTCACAGAGGAAACATCCATCAAAGATGAAGGTCTACACTGACCTCGTGGCAGCACAAAAGCGGACCCTGGAACCAGAAAAAATCCCAAGCAAGCAAGCAAAAATATCTGACTTGGTGGCAGTGGGTGGAACCAAACGTGTGCCACAAGCAAAAGTTGACAAGGTTCTGATTAACTTCATTTGTGAAGGCCTTCATCCATTTGCTGTGGTTGAACAACCTGCTTTTAAAGAACTTGTATCAACACTGAATCCTCAATGCAAGATCATTTACAGGCAGCTTCCACTCAAATGAAGAAGGCTGTGGTGTCACACCTCAGTGGAGTGAGTTATGTTGCAACTACCACCGATTGTTGGACAGCACACCAGAGAAGTTTCATAGGGGTCACCTGTCATTGGATAGATGAAGAAACCTTGGAGAGAAGATCCGCTGCACTTTGAATGCCAGACGTTGAGGGGGTCCCACACGTTCGATGTGCTAGCAGGTGCCTTTAATGACGTTCACTGTCAGTACGGGTTAAGGGGAAAAGTTGTAAGAACCACAACAGACAGCGGGTCAAATTTTATCAAAGCATTCAGCGTGTTTGGGGAGCAGAGCCCGTCCACGGAAGCCGAGTCAGACTCTTCTGAAGAAGAGCCCAAAGTCACCCATCAAGACACATTCAACATCCTGGAAGAAAATAACGTTCTTGAATACCAACTGCCTCCTCATCAAAGGTGCGCGTGTCACCTGTTAATCGCCACAACAGATGCTGCAAAGGCAGAAGAACAGAATGATACATACAAGCGGCTATCACGTGCAGCCTTTGGGAAATGCCAAGGACTGTGGAACAAAACAGGTCGGTCACATATGGCTGCAGAAACTGTGGAAGAAGAGTGCAACCTCCAGTTCATACGGCCAAATCAAACACGGTGGAACTCCACATACATGGCTGTGGAGAGGATCATACAAATTATAAACGAGAAGGGAGAGGGTGCCATCAGAAATGTCTGTGAGAAATTGAAGGTGAAAATGTGAGTACTCCTGAAATGGAATACATTATGTAATCACTATTCAGTTTGAAATAATGACTCTCTCACACATTCTCCATTACATTTTCAATTACACCTTTTTCCATAAAACACAGAGTACATAAATACACACACATTGAGCATACAGTCTGAATAGAACATGAGTGGATTTATTTGATATCATAACATATTTATCTGTTGATGTTTGCTTTATGTCATATAGGCTGAGTCTGGCTGAAATCGCCTTCTTGACCTAGTACTGCACAGTGATGAAGCCTGTGACGAAGACATTAAACATCCTCAGAGACAAACACACACATGGGATGGCTGCTGCCAGTGATCTTCCAGTTAGAAGCAAAACTCAGCCGGCTGGAAGTATCCTGCAAGTTGTGCCTACCACTAATCAGAGCCATTCAGGTTGGTGTCCAGAAGCGCTTTGGTGGGATGATGGGAGACCCTGAACTGACAGCTGCAGCGATCCTTCTGCCAAAATTCAAGACCACTTGGACTGAGAAAACCAACGTCATAGAAGCTGGTATGATTTTCATCACTTACTTTTATTATATTATTGTATAAACTAGATATAGTCAGTGCATCACCTACTGTAGATGCTGGTCACCTCACACACAGTTTGGAGAAGAGGAGTCTCCACTTCTTCAGCATAGAAGCAAAGCAGTGTACTGCTGTGCACAGGGCCAGCAGCAAAATTGTTTTTGCCACTTTTAAGAAGGCTTAGTCCAATATCATACATGCAACAAAATAATGAGCCTGTCTACATGAGTGTAGACATTTTTTTGGTTTTTGTAATGGCAACATTCTGATGAATTAAGTTGCCACATAAATGAAAGCCTAAATGTCTGATATATTCTATGTGTTTTGTGTGTATTTGTCACTTAACACAGGTTTGGCCAATGTGAAGCATCACATTGAGCACATGACAGAGGATGAGATGGAGCATGTCGGCCACTCATCAGATGAGGACGATTTCTTCTCATCACTGAAGTCAAAAAAGTCAAAAAGCACAAGTGAGCTAGATGGGTTCCTTGCCTGTGTCTCAGACAAAATGGACCTACTGAACTCTTTTCCTCTCAGCAAAAAGCTCTCTCTCAAACTCAACACTGGCCTGCCTGCTTCTGCTGCTTGTGAGCGCCTCTTCAGCTGTGCTGGACTGCTGTTCACTGCAAACCGAGCTAGAATGAACTCTACTAACTTTGAAAACCAGCTCCTGCTCAAACTAAATAGCAAGTTCATTGAGTAATTAAGGAGGAACTGTAATCTGGATCTATCTGTGATCTATGTTTTCTTTAATAAAAAAGTGAGTTTGAGCTTTGTGTATGTTTTTGTACTTTTTTATTGCATGGGGAGAGATTATACACCCCCCCTAAGGAGTAACTAAGTAACTTTTACTCTGAGTACATTTTAAATGGATGCCTGTGAGCAGAGGTGGGTGTCGGAACTGGCCCCATACATACCTGGTCCTAAGAATGTGGTGGCGGATGCCCTCAGCCGTGAGCCTTTTGTGCACCCCAGTGTTCTCCATCGACTCACTACAGTCCCCTATGGTGCAATTTTGGAGGCAATAAATGCCTTGGAGCCTGACTGTGTGCAGGATGCTTTTCACTTGTCCTGTGATCCTCTCAGCCGCCTGCAGCATCGTCCCTTGACTGTGGCCTCCAACAGTGCATTGGCAGTGCCCCGACACCCACCTCTCTTCGAAAGCTGTGTCAGCTGTTCTTGAAACTTACTCAGTCGCTTCTGCCTTCTGACCTGTCTGATTTTCGCCCTTTGCCCATAGACAAACTGACGTCATTGCAACATGCTGATCCATGCTTGGGTCGGGTGCTCTACTTTGTGGAACGTCAGAGACGTCTGTCAAAACGAGAACGCCCCCATGAGCCGGCTGAAGCCTTGTGGCTTCTCCGGCACTGGGAACAACTTTCTATTAAAGCAGGTGTTCTGTATTGCATGTCAAAGGATGTTGTGACAAAGAGAAAGACTTACCGATATGTTGTGCCAACTCACCTGAGAAATAAGGTCCTGAAAGGTATCCATGATGAGGTGGGCCATCAGGGGCAGAAGAGGACACTACTTGGCTAGACAGCAGTTTTACTGAATCAGGATGGAGAAGGATGTCAAGGACTATGTGCGGCGCTGTCGGCATTGTGTGGTCAGTAAGTCTCCTGAACGTTAGGCCAGAGTGCCACCCGAGAGTGTTAAGACCTCTAGACCTCTTGAGTTGGTCTGCATTGATTTTTGGTCGGCTGAAGACTCATCCAACAAGTCTCTAGATGGCTCAGGCCTACCTCTGTCCCAACCAGTCTGCTAAGGCTGTCAACTCTGGAACAACTTTTTCTGTGTTTATGGCTTCCCAGAGCAAGTGCACTCAGACCAAAGTGCGAACTTCAAAAGCAGCCTGATTGCAGAGATGCTCCAAGTCGCTGGTGTTGAGAAGTCTCATACAACGCCTTACCATCCCATGGGCAATGGGGCGGTCGAAAGGTTCAATCGCACCCTTGGGAACATGATCAGAGCTCTTTCACCCAGAGCCAAGCAGAAATGGCCCCAGCTCCTGCGTTCACTCACCTTCTCCTACAATGCGACAGTCCATGAAACCACAGGCTTTCCACCCTTTCTACTCATGTTCGGCAGGGTTCCCAGATTGCCGGTGGACATGCTGTTTCAGTCTGTGCTCATGGATATGCAGGTGGTGGATTATGATGTCTACGTGCAGTCTCTCCGGCGTGACTTGGCAGAGGCTATCAGGATTGCTCAGATTTCAACCATAAAACAACAGGAGAAGCAGACTGAGCTGTACAACCGCTTGTTGGCTAACAAAGGAGAACGAGGTCGGAGGAAGCTGGCTGATCGCTGGGAGAGTCATCTGTACACTGTTGTGGAGAAACAGGATAACACTCACACCTTCAGACTCAGGAACTGTGCAACAAACCAGGAGAAAGTGGTCCACAAGAACCTCATCATGCCTGTGAACTTCTTACCTGTTCCTGCTGATCCGGAAGATGATGGCTCCTTTGTCAGTGACCTGACTGATGAGGTTGCAGATGAGTCTGTGATGGGTGCTGAACATGATGGTTCGACTGTTCTTCCAGGATGTGGACCCGAGGACAAGACTGTCCATTGAATCTCTCAGCTTCCAGTCTCCACTGGAGATCAGTCGGCTTCTATGGCCGATGGGGATGGACAGACCGGATCTGATGCACCTGATCAAGTTGACCCTGACAATCGCAATGAGAATAGACTTGATGGTCCAGAGGAGAGCATTTCTGACGAACTGAACCAGTCTGACCCTTGTGGTCCTGCTGTTAATACTAACTGCTCTGTTGACTTACGTGACTCTCAACCTTCTGTCTCTCTTGCTCTTTCAGTTGACTTGCTGCTGTCTGTTGCTGCATCAGAAGCAGAACAGAACCATTCCTGTGATAGATTGCAGAGAATGCGGACAAGATATGGGAGAGTTGTTAGGCCAGTTGTCAGACTTATTCAGAACATGCACCAGAAAGTTGTTGCTGGTCGCTAGTATTTTACTTTTTTTTTTCTTTTTGTGTAATGGCTTTACATACAGTATGTATAGGTGATTATTGGCTCGAGTATAGCCTACGTGTTCCTTCAATTTTGAGGAGGGTCTGGTAAAAAAAATTTTGGTGATGGTTTGACACCTGTGTATGACTACTAGAGGGGGGGGTCTAGGTTATACATTTGTCTGCTGTTTTACTGACATGATTTCTAGGTAATTTAACATGTATATGGGCATGTTTCTCGGAAGTGTTGGAATGCTTTGCAACCCTTCTTCATTTTAATTCTTCAGGAATAGTCTTTTGACTGGAGTATTTGTTATCTGTGATATTAGCAGCACTGTACACTTTGAATTTATTTTATTGTTATTTTTTGTATCCATTTCCTCCTCATTGATATGATGTTATTGGTGCCTGGTATGTTTGTGGTTTGGGTGATCTACCGTCCAGTCTCATTTTTTTTTCTTTTGGTTTGGTTGTAGGGGCAAGTGGAGATCAGTAGGGGGGATGTAACGGGGTTAAGAAGTAGTGTGATTCCACTTGCCATACAAACAAGGCAAGGCAATTTGTATAGCACATTTCATACACAAGGCAGACTCAAAGTGCTTCACATCATACAACAAAGCGAAAAAAAATAGCAGAATTAAAAGAAAATAAAGGCAAATTTAAAAATGCATTACAGAAAGAAAGGAGAATAAAAACATTTTTGCAATAATTAAAAAACAGTGCAGACATTATAAGATTTAGCAGAAAGCTATGGTGAACATAAAAGTTTTCAGTCTAGTTTTAAAAGTGGTCAGAGTTGGGGCAAGTCTTACATCTTCAGGAAGTTTATTCCAGCCATTTGTTGCATAGTGACTAAATGATGCTCTCCCGTGATTGTTGTTTACTCTGGGAATCACTAACAGATTGGTCTCAGAAGATCTTAGTGGTCTAGAAGGCTTATGTAGTGGGAGCATATCAGTGATATACTTCGGTCCTAGACCATGTAGTGATTTATATGTGAGCAGGAGGATTTTGAAAACACAGAAATTTGTTTGTCCTATAGAAATTAAACGCAGCACCCCTGTGGATTAGGGTTGTGCACCCCAGGGGAAGCAGCAGTCGGACCTCGCTGTCTCCCTGGCAGGTGCATGAGCTATTTACATTTATTACTTTAACTTTAATACTAAGGGGTGGTTTAAGTTGTATCTTTTTGAAGCATATAGCTCCCGAAGGGTCAAGCATGTCCTTGGTCATGAAAAGTTGACCGTGTTATTCTTTTTGTTTACGAAATAGCTAGTGCTACACATGTTAGCTTACCATCAATTTCTTTTCATTTTAACATTATGCAGATGTATATGTGTCTGTGTGAGAGGAACTGGGACTGACTGTATTGTTATCCCTCTGCCAGGTACGCTTTACGAGACAATGTCCGAAATAAACGGCGAGATTGCCAACTGTGAAAGTGTTAAAATACACAACGCAACGAAGGAATACAATGCCGCTACAAACGCAACAGCGGTAACTTTAGCAGTTGAAGCTATCAGGCAAGTGTTCTATAAACTATAAATAAACTATAAGTAAACTCCTGAAGTACTTACAAACTTTAAAATGCCTCGGTTTGTGAGTACAGACCCTATGTGTGCTACTGCAGAAGTTTGGTAACATTCCATGCATTAGTGGGGAAATTTACGAGATATACACTATGTACCATCGCGCTATTACTAAGCCATTTGGCTGATCACCCTATCTTGACCAATGTGGACCATCGCTAAAAATGCTTCTGAGGGGGCTGCAAAGATGCAAAGTTTGCTGGCATCTTACAACCGGCGCTGTGCTACTATGATGCGGACATGCACACCCCAAGAGAGAGCTAAAGCGGCTTCCCTCCGTGTGTCATGGATCTTGGCAAAAAAGAAAAGGCCATTTACAGATTCTGAAACTGTGAAAGACTGCATGCTCGCCGTCATGAATGAGGTTATAAACAACAACAAAATACAACAAAAACAAGCGTGACCTCTGCTATTAGAATGTACCCCTGTCAGACACTTCAAATATCCACAGGGTTCAACTTCTTGCTACTGATGTTTTCAAATGCTTTTGGAAGACCTGAAGAAAGCTGATGTCATGTCTATAGCAGTAGATGAGTCCAGAGGATAAGACGGATACCGCTCAACTGTGCATATATGTCCGTTTTTTTGACCGCAAATGCTTCAGAGAGGAACTGCTCAGTTTATTGCCGTTAAAAGGACACACAACAAGCGAGGTACTCTTTGATAAGATATCAGTTTTTTTTAAGACAATGGCCTTGATATGAGCCATGTGTGTATGCTTGTAACGAATGGGGCTCCATCTATGTCGGGAAAAGTGAACGGTTTGGCTGCACGTTGGTCCGCTGTTGCACCTCAGATGACATCCTAATGCGGCGTTCACACCGGACGCGATATACGTGAATACAATCACGTGAGGCGCGTGTATCGCGCCGCTTGATCATTTTGGACTATTCGCGTCATTCGCGTCATTCGCGTCATTCGCGCATGACGCTCATTTTTGAACCGGTGTCGCTCTAGCGGGGGAATCGAGGGCAGCGCCGGCGGGGAGCCGGCGGGTCACATCGGCGGACCCTCCTCCTCCGCCTCGGGTACCCGATGCCAGAGTCCGTGAGCCTCCTCCGGGAGCCACGTCCCTCGCACCTCTTCCCAGGGAGAGTCGGGGCCACATTCGACTACGACCTCAGATCAGACAAGACAACCCGCTGAATTTAAGCATATTACTAAGCAGAGGAAAATAAACTATCTAGGATTCCCTCAGTAGCAGCGAGCAAGAGGGAAGAGCCCAGCGCCGAATGGGAAATGTGGCGTACGGAAGACTGCTTGCCCGGTGTCGCTCGGGGGAGTCCTTCTGATCGAGGCTCAGCCTATGGACGGTGTGAGGCCGGTAACGGCCCCCGTCGCGCCGGGTCCGGTCTTCCCGAGTCGGGTTGTTTGGGAATGCGGCCCGTCCATCTCAGCTCATCTGTCTGTCGGCTTGAACTTGTCGCTGATTGGATGTCGTGGCGCGATGCCGCCTGAAAAGTTTGATATTTTCAACTTTTTTCATGTTGCGTCAGACGCGCCATTCGCTTCATTCGCGTCAGACGCTCCATTTGCGCCGCCCCTGCCTGACTCGCGTGTCATTGCGCCATTTACATTGATTTTCAATGTAGAGTCGCCGCTCAATTCGCGTCTATCGCGTCCGGTGTGAACGCCCCTTTACACTGCATTGTGCATCAGACGGTATTGTGCGCAAAACTAAGCGGGGAGCTCAAGACAACAATAGACAGCGTGATGGCGACAATTAATTTTATCCGCTCCACATCAAGCCTCCAACACCGCTTATTCCACGTGCTGCTGTCAGAAATGTCTGCTGAGCACCACGACCTGCTTTTGCACAACGTCAGGTGGCTGTCCAAAGGCAAAGCGCTCAAGCATTTCTGTGATCTCAGAGAGGAAATAACAGCCTTCCTCTGCAGCAGCAAGCACAAAAAGGCAGAAACAAACTTGAACCGCATGCTGGATGACAACTTCATTGACGAAGTCTGCTTTCTGAGTGACATATTCACATAACACCTGAATGACCTAAATTTGGGACTACAAGGCAGAGACAAAACTGCCATTGAACTCGTCGAACAGATGCGCGCATTCCAAGTCAAACTGGACCTTTTCGTCACTGACTTGAGCACAGGCCGAATGTTGTATTTTCCAACGCTCTGCAAATGCATCTCATCCTCGGCACAAATTACAGCTGTGATGACGGATTTCGTCGGGAGGTTAAAAGAGATCTTTGCTGGTAGATTGGATGGACTTGCTTTGCCAACAGAGGTGATGAATTTTTTCCAGAGACCCGTTTACTGTCGCAATAGAAGGGTCCTTATCCGCCAAAGCAAAGGAACTGGCCGCTTCCATTGACGAGGGGAAATTCATTCTTGAACTTGTGGACATGCGGTCATCCTTAATCATGGCACAGGAGCTGTGCACTAACAGGCCTACCAGGTTTTGGACTGATGTCAACCCACATCAGTTCCCTAACATCAAGAGAGTAGCAGTCTTTGTGCTAAGCATGTTTGGCTCAACATACACATGTGAATCAAGCTTCTCACACATGAACTCAATTAAAAGCAGCTGTCGTTGCTCACTGTCTCACAGTACCCTTCACAAATGCCTTCGGATTGCACTGACATCTGATGAGCCCAAAATCACTGCTCTCATTCAGAACAAAAGATGTCACTTCTCCCACTGAAAACTCAGCATGGTAACTGTGGCATACATATCAACATAATGATGTGTAACTAAGTGAGTAACAAAGTATTCACGTG
Organism: Chelidonichthys spinosus; assembly: GCA_029853015.1. Lineage (NCBI taxonomy): Eukaryota > Metazoa > Chordata > Actinopteri > Perciformes > Triglidae > Chelidonichthys > Chelidonichthys spinosus. Next base: position 3,001,081 of record CM056841.1, read on the forward strand.
AGTTAGGCTACTAAGTTATTTCTTGTTGTGGGTTTGTTTACAAATATCTATACCTAGTTCTGTTTTATTCATGCACTTTGGCATACTGATCCCAGGGGGAATATGCTTGTTTCAATATGTAACCCAAATATTATTTTATTTAAAAAAAGGAAACCTCCTATTGATGTGCACTATTTTGTTTTCAATGTACCTTGTGTTTTGCTTACGAGTCAGATATGACAAATATTTATTTTATTTCAAAAAGGAAACTGGCTATTGATAGGCCTGATATTGTGCACTGTTTTGCATGAGTCAGATTTAACCAAAGATGTTCATTTTTATTAGTTTGTAATGTACTTTTTCAGATGTGACAATTAATAAAACGTTTGTGTTTTTTAATAAATTAACTTGTGTTGGTCCAAGATGTGTCATTACTTGTCTGGCCCAGCTAAATTTCTTGTTTTGAAACTGGCCCAACTGAATTTTTAATTGAATAGCCCTGCATTATTATCTTATGGAGGGGTGAGGATCTCACACTTTGTTTGCTCATTCTTTGTCTTCGTCTTCTTTCCAAGAAGAAGCACTGGTTTGTAGCCAATAGCATGGACTTTCTCAAGCTGCAATGACACAAGTTTGTATTATCAGTTGAAAAAAATGGAATAGCAACTACAAAACTAACTAAACACATTGATTAATGACAAAAATATGACATTACTGAGGACAGCATCCATACTAATGCCATTTAGGATGATTTAACTTTGTGGTGAGTTTCACTTTTGAATAAAAATGTATGTGCAAACAGGAACAATTCATGAAGTGTAAGCAAAAAGCTAAACTTTTAGATAAATAGCAACAGTAAGGGTACAATATGTATCACATTTCTAACACTTGTTTTTGGTTGTTGTTTTTTTTTGATAACTAGAAACTGAAGCATTAACAATGACAATTTCTAAATGTATTCAAAATAGAGAGAAACCTTTGTGATTCTATGACTGAATAGGTGAATGCTGTAAATGCATTTATAGTTGGCAGTGTATACATTTTACAAGCTGTAGTGGTATAAATGCAGTCCATTTCTTCTATGAACTTTTTTGTTATGAACACAGAAATACCCGAGGATCACAGGCTTTTCCATGTGTACCACAGAACTTATTTCCAATATTATCTGAGCAGTTCAATGTCATTTTAAAATCTGCACAAACCATGATGGTGGCTTCATCCTTGATGGATGCCACGTTGTGGTTCTTCTTACGGCCAACCACCCATTCTTCTCTCTTGTCATTAAACCTCTGAAGCTTCTTTTTAAGGCGCTGCTTCAGAGGCTGCTCTGTCTTGCAGTGAGGACACAACTTCTGCGCACAAAACAAAACTCCCTTGCAAAAGGGACAAGTCTTTTTTGTAGACCCTCCTGGCATGACAGGAACACAGACAGACAGTCAGACAGACAGAAAAGACAGACTAGAAGACAGATACAGACAAACAAATAAACAAACAAACCAATACAGACAAACAGGCAGACTAACAAACAGTTACACAGATAGATAGATAGATAGATAGATAGATAGATAGATAGATAGATAGATAGATAGATAGATAGATAGATAGATAGATAGATAGATAGAATGTGAGAGTGAATGGTTGTCTGTCTCTACATGTCGGCCCTGCGATAGACTGGCGGCCTGTCCAGGGTGTACCCTGCCTTCGCCCAATGACAGCTGGGATCGGTTCCAGCCCCCCCGTGACCCTAAATACAGGATAAGCGGTAGAAAATGGATGGATGGATGGATGGATAGATAGATAGAAGATGGCTCTTAAAAGTGCCTTTGGGTCTATATGTGGAGATAGATGCTGGGTCGGTGTTCGGGGATGGGGTGACAGAAACTACAAGAAGAACAGAAACAAATATTTAGTACTGTAGGCTAGCTATTAGTCTAGCTGTGTTTATTTGCAGAAAGGTTTAAAAAGTATATGCAACTGGTTGAACCATGATTTCCCCATCTTCTGAATGAATACAAAAGGTCACGTTTTTTCTAAATCAATACACAGGTTTTAAGGGTGCCTAATGAGACATTATTTGTCAACAGTGGCGGTTTCTCATATGGGCAGTATGGGCAGCCGCCCAGGGCGGCATTCGTGGAGGGGCGGCATGAGCGCCCGCCCAAAAAAAAGGTGCGTCTGCTGATGCTGAGAGAGACTGGTTCACAGCGGCCGCGGAAGCGCCGCGAATAGGCGCGGCCGCCCCGCGCCATGAAGCGATCGTTTCGGCGTCTGTTCTATTTTTTGCGCGTGCCGCGAGCGATCGTGTCGATTCTGGCAGGAAATCACACAAAGAAACACGAGACAATCCGGTCAATTTTCAAAATTAAAGCAATTTACAAAATAAAATACCGCGATTGACAATATTTGTGTATCTAAACTCGCACTGGGAAACAAAAAGAGAAAATACATTTAAGGTGGTGGGGTTCGCCCAGGGCGTCATAAAACCTAGGACCGCCACTGTTTGTCATGTTATTGCATATCACATAATAACGTAACGTTAGTTGGTGATGCTCCACGCTCGGCGGGAATACAGTAACTATTGGCTTACACATAGTTGACTTACCGGTAAGCTAGCTGGACAAAAGTTACAAGATATGGCTACTTTTTCCCTCACAAGTTAGAAGATCGATTTTATAGTCTTGCGTTTAATAATGAAACCATTGTTAATGTGAACACCCAGCAGACACACATCTTACCTGGAGAAGGGTTCGCGGGAAAGGGCAGAATCTGCTTCCGACAGCAGGCGGAGCTGTGGCGGGAGGGACTGGAGAAATACAGGATGCGTACGAAAAAACGATATTAAAATAATATAAGATGACATTGTCAACGTAGTGGTACCTTACAAAAAAAACCCTGTAGTCCGTAGGTGAAAAATAAATGCGGACATTCTAGCTATATTGTAGGAAAAAGCAGGAAACAGATATGTTTCCTGCTTTTTCCTACAAAATAAAATAACCAAAAGAGTTTTCTAATCATAAAATGCCTGAATCCTTCAGCAAATTAGAGGAATAAAAGCATTAGATCATAAATATGGGACGATAAGATGCCGAATATCACTGGATTCTGAAATGTACAGGCTTGACGTAACATTAAAACACCGGAAAAAACACCTTACGATTACATTTTTTTTTTTTAATTTGCAATAGATATGAAAAATAAATGCGGACATTCTAGCTATATTGTATAGGGAAAACAGTAGGAAGCAGATATTAAAAATAACCATAAAATAGTTTTCTAATCACAAAATGGCTGAATCCTACAACAAAAACAAAGAATAAAAGCATCAGACCATAAATATGGGACGACATGATGCTGAATATCACTGGATTCTTAAATGTACAGGCTTGACATAACATTAAAAAAACGGGAAAAAAAGACAGAGTTAGATATATGATATGTAGGAATCTCTGATGATTAAAATGTTGTATTCAGTTGATTTTGCTTTTTTTGCTTTTATTTTATTTTATTTTTTTTTCACTTTATTGTATGACATTTTTATAATTGTGACTGAAATGTGCTATACAAATAAAGTTGCCTTGCCTTGCCTTAACTCATTTGATAACATGGTTTAACAGAAAATTAAATTGCATGCGATCCTCTGAATAAGACATGGAATCTGTACTTTTTGCTTTTTAAAAGGGCACTGCATCCCTGCAAACATTACCCTTATTTTGCAACATCAGGACCAGAGTGTATCAGAAGTGTTTTTTACTTGCACGTCTACAGACATGCTCCCATGCTGTGCAACCAGCTGTCTGCAGGGGACTGCATAATATATTTAGTGTGATTTTTTATTGGCCTTTTCTCACCCACTCAACCTGTTAGTGGAAACTGACCCGCAAAACCTACAACTTCATACTTTAGTGTAGCGCAATCGTCAGGATTTAGGGCTGCGGCGCTCTCCAAAGACCGATCCTGCTGCTGAGCGGCTAGAAGCTATCAGCATGCTCTCTTTTTCCCCCCCGCCCACACTAGTCGGAAGATATAGGCTAAACATACGTATTATACTGTCTTTTTTGGCCTAGTGTTTGGCTGCACTACAAATGACCAACATGTCCCATCCCATGTTCTTGTCCCAAATGTTATTTCTCTATTGGTGTTGGATTGTAATGCAATGTAGTGAGGTAGTTGTTGCGTATCTTGAGATCAGCTGTATTTTACGATGGTATCAAACAATTTTGACCCCTCACTTCTCAAGAGAATCAGACATCCTTGCACCCAAGACTTGTGAACTATGCATATTTTTTTTTTAAATGCTGGGTTATAATGGTTAAAATACTGTGCTTTCAGGGTTACTTTTTTACTTGATTACATTATTGAGAAATGTTCTATGACCTATGTCCCGTAAGGAATAGAAAGGCCTAAGAAGCAGACAGTTACTTTTGTTTGAATTAGTGTGAAAACCAATATTTGTGAATAACAAAACAAAAAAGACTCAAATGTATTTACTGAAAATTAAATAAAGTTTAGTAAAAATACAGTAGCAAGAGAGAATGTGTGATTTAATTACACCTAAATAAACTTAATTTTCCTCTTCTGAAGCCATCCAGTAGATGCAATGTCTCCAGTTTGTCTCATCTTGCTCGCTAGCGCCACCTAGAGTGGAGAGTCGCCAGCCCCGCCGCACCGTAACTCCAATTGACATGAAACTTTGCACACATGTGCAAACAAGTGTCCTCTACAAAAAATCCTCTTGGAGTACCAAAGTCCGCCTACCAAAATTTTCCGCCATCTTGGATTTGATGAAAAACAGGAAGTTTCGCATTTCTTGGACACCGTTGATCCGATTTGGACGAAATTTGGTCCGCATACTCTTTAGACCTAGCTGGGGGGATGGTCCGAAAAGGTTTCGAAAATATCCATCTTATCAGAAGATATCAGCCAATGAACATTAGAGGGTGGGGCTACCAAAATTCAATTAGCATAACTCTATAACCTTTGCCCCAAAAATTACGAAACTCGAAACCTATGTTGCATGTCAAGTTTCATCAAAATCGAATAATGTTTGGCGCTGCCACAAATTTCCAAAAAGTGCAATTTTTGGCTGTTTTTGGCCATTCACAGGGGTCGTACAAAATCAAAAACTGATTATACCGTTGATCCTATCGATATCAAAATTGGATATGTTGTTGGAAAGGCCTTAAGGAGAAAAAGTTATCAAAAGATGTCCAGAATATTTAGGGGCGTGGCCACGGCGACGCTTTGACTGCGCTACTATTTTGAACCTTCGCCATTGGCATTAAAACTGTTATAACTTCACCGTTTCAACTCTGCTCCAAAATATTCATGCTTGTTAAGAGTCACGTCCTGAACACAACTGCACTGCAATTTCAACTCACAGGTAGAGCGCCACCTAATGGCGACATGAAATGTGACCAATTTTATGTTTTTTTTCTGAGCAACAGCCCCCCCTCTAGGTTGAGCGTACAGGCATGAAATATTTTTTCCTGGATAGCCCATCTAGAGTTGTACAAAAAAGCCCCTTGGACCCACCGTCTAAAGTTATCATAAAGTGGGCAAAAAAAATGTTTTTCGCCAAGTGTGTAATTCAGCCAGTTTTTCACTCAGGCAGCATAGGGGGAAGAGACACATGGGGTCAGCGACCACCAGGGGGAGTCAGAGATCAATTCAGTGACACATGGAGAACTGTGACTCTCACATGCAGTTGCAGTCTGCTTCACACCAGATCAACAGTCATGCCACTTTAAATTCCTTTTTTTAAATTCCTCTCATTTCAGCCTGGACACAGAGAGGAGGAGAGATGGCACACTTTACATGCATCTCACACAGCTGTCAGTTGAACTCTGCCATAAACATTATAACTTCAGTGTTTGTTCTCTGATCTGCTCATAACTTTGCACACTTGATTAGAGTTCCTTCCTGAACAAGTCTGCACTGTTATATTGCCTCACAGTCAGAGCGCCACCTACTGGCAACAGGAAATGTCATTGATTTTGTGACTTTTTCCAAGTTAAAGCCACACCTGATTTTTTTTATAACTAATTCCTCTCATTTCAGCTTGCAAGGAAGACACACTAGGGGGAGGAGGAGAGGACACACTCGAGGGAGGAGGAGAGATGTCAGGAAGCATGAACATGTGTGTATGTGACAGACAGATGGCTTTGAATGTCAATCGCTTGTGTCTAAGCTGCCGCCACGAGGAGGTGGCCGCTGCACGGGTAGGCGGCCGCCATGCTGCCGTGTGAATGCAGGCACTCCACGACCGCACGTGAGAGACGGATGCTTTCAGTGTCCATCGCTTGCATCTCGACTTGCGCCACGAAAGGCGGCCGCGCCAAGGGCAGCGTCCACGACACTGCCCTGTGACCGCAGGCACTCCACGACCGCATATGAGCAAGGGCCTGTCACGATACTGCTCGCAGTTTTAATTTTTATTATTTTTATTACAACAATGGCTGGCGTCCTCCCTGTGCAGCGGCGATTCCTGTCGCTCCACAGCCGTGTTAAGTGCTCTCAGATAGACTCACTCGTCTCCAGCCGTGACAACCGTCAGGTTGCACGCGATCCTTCCTGGCGTTCCTGCCCGTGTCCCTTGTCCATGTCAGCTAAGCTGCTCCACGCTTGCTGCTCCTACATGAAAAAGAGTGAAGCACCCACAGCCCTCCCCCCAGCGCTGCTCAATTACACACGTGCAAAGCATCAGGTAATTAGTGCTGCAGGTACGCAGGCAGACACACTCACACATTCTCAACCTGTCACCCTGTGACATGTGTCTGTAAACTATTTTTAGCTGCTCAGAGCTACGCTACGGAGGCTAATGGGATTCCTGGTTTCCCTCATCAAACTCATCAAATACACAATCCAACAACTCCAAAACGCTTTCGTGGACAAGTTGTGACCTGCACATTGTGATAATAATGTAACGTTATGAGACAGAGCTGTTTTAGAGGTAAATTCATGCAAAACCGCTGATGCGCGCTACCTTCAGTAACAGTTTTTCAGCAAGCAGTCTCTGTATTTGCCTCTAAAACTACTCTGTCTCTTTTAAAATCTCTGAAGAATCTCATCATAGTGTACACACTCTGGCAGTAGCCCCTGTGGCCCTTTCAAAATTTCCCCAGAGAGAATTTTATAGTTGTATTATAAAATCCATCCATCCATCCATTGTCTACCTTGCTTATCCTGTATTCAGGGTCGCGGGGGGCTGGAGCCGATCCCAGCTGTCATTGGGAGAAGGCAGGGTACACCCTGGACATCGCAGGGCCAACATGTAGAGACAGACAACCATTCACACTCACATTCACACCTACGGGCAATTTAGAGTCATCAATGAACCTATCCCCATCCTGCATGTCTTTGGACTGTGGGAGGAAGCTGGAGAACCCGGAGAGAACCCACGCTTACACGGGGAGAACATGCAAGCTCCATCACACAGATGGAACCTGGGCCAACCCAGAAATCGAACCTGCGATCCTCTCGCTGTGAGGCGACAGTGCTCCCCACTACACCACCGTGCAGCCCCAGATCCAGATCCACTTCCACTAAAACGATTTGAAACACCAGACTGAGTTGTAGCATAATAAATCAAGAGATTGGGAGACTCTCCAGGTGTTTGAAGGTACGAGTTTAGGCAGGTGTTAACACTGGAACTGGTTTTACATTTGATGGACACCGTCGATCCAGACCGACACCAGAGTGAGATCCAGGAGACTGAGTCAGGAGGATTTCTGCTGATGAATGTGGAACACATGGAAAAGAGCAGAAGGGTTATTGAGACAAATCCACTTTGGAGAAAGATGATCACCATCCAAACAGAAGAGTCCTTTCATAAAAGCAGAGAGGCTGTTATGACTAGTAACATAACAGCGCCGACAGTCACGTGACATTAAATGAGCGTCTGAAATCCGATTAACTCGAATGCACCAAAACCACAATGAAAGGTGAACTTTTGCTCATCTCGCATTTTTACACGACTCTTCAACCGCAAGCGAAGTCGCTGTGCATCATATACTGAACATATTTCTGCAAACAATGGCGGCCTTGTGCGAGAAACTGCCGGCTTACCATCATCTTCGGATCAACATTCTGAGCTTGTTAAATCCTTTGATAGCGCGTCACCATGGTAACACATCTTCACAATGCTCGATAGCTAACCTAAAACTACATATCTGGCTGTGAAATGGGATCAGTAGAATAGAACATACAGCGCTGTTAGGGGAAAATGACATGTGTCCATGTGTCTGTTAAAACACAGCATCAAGCTGCTCTGGGAGCATGATTAATAATTCATGCATTTAAATAATGTGTGAGACATCTAGAATAATGATAATTGGTATCAAATAATAATTCATCCAATATTGGTCTTCAAATAGTGCTGGTTCACCAAGTAGTTCAATACACCAATGATGTATGCTACTGTAGGATTCCTACAAGGAAGCAGCGAAACAGCCAGTGAAATATTCTATTCAGTCTAATTATTTTTGCCTTATATGGTAACCGATCTAGTGGTCTTATAATGCCATCTAGTGGCAGAACGTCGAAGGTAAATACACATCCAAAGGACAACCCCCTGCTTACGTTTCATCAACATCACTTCCTAAAACGTGCAGCGTCATAGTGTCGATCATACGCGGCATAATGCATGAGTTCTTTATCCATAACCAGAAACTGCACGTTAACGAGTCATATTTGTAGCTGATAACAGGTAGAATACGTGATAACACAACAAAAATATACATCTTAACAAGCAGGTTTTTGTCGTGTTATCCGGCATTTTCTAATACGGTATGTGCGCTTTTCTGGGATGTGGTCTGCCTTGAACGCATCATTACGTTGTTACGTCACTGCGTCACTCCCTTGCCCAGCCCTTCTTCTGTTTGCGTGCACGGCTTCAGCCCCGAACCACAGTCATCATGGTGAGCGTTTATATTTATTTACTCTCTAATAACCCGTTTTTTAAAAAGCGCTTTACCTCCACAATGAGCGTAATGTGTGGAGAGTCTGTGAACACCAAACAGACCGTTTTGTGTTGTCTTAAGCAGCGTTAACTTGCTAAGTAGCTAGCGGTGCTAGCCGGTGAGCAAGCACATGGGCTCCATCAATACGCTAACGGCTAAGCTAATAAGCTTTAAAGTTTAATGATCTGGCGAAGCCGTCAGCTCTCTACAGGCATTAACATCTTGGAATGTATGTTCGAGTCGCATTGTCCGAGTGTGTTCCTTGTTCTTCTCAGATTAGCCCGTTTTCATGCTAGGTTAGCCTGTCATTTGGGCTTTGTGCCCGTCAAGAGGAACAAACTAGCGATTACAAAGATTGACTGAGTAATTGGTGGGGAAATAATTTGAAAAAAATGTGAGTAAAACAATAAACGAATCACTCTTCCAACTGACTTTAATTACAGCTTTGTTTATCTGTAGATTTTTTTTTTTTAATGAATAATTTTGTGGAAGCTTCTAGCGGTTTCTCGGATGAAAGGGGCAGGGCTCGTTGATGCTTTCAAAGATGCTCGGAATACATGTTTCTGTCTACGCCTGCATTGTGTTACAAGACGCGACAGGAGAATTGTAGTGCAGCATAATGTAGAAATGAGTGCTGCAGTTTACGGTTATTTCATTATCGATTAATCTGCCGATTGTTTCCGAGATACATTTTTTTGGTCTCACTAATATCAGAAATGGTGAAACCTGTCCACCCCAGTTTTTCAAGTCCAGTATGTCTTTAAATGTCTTTTTTTTTTGTTAAAACCCAAACTGATATTTTTGCCCCGAATAATGAATAGGTAATGTGATCTTCTTTGTTTTATTTCACCACGTTTAAGCTGAATAATTAAATGCGTCAACACTGATTTAAAAAATAACTGGCACATATGTGTACATTTTAAGTTATGTATATTTTTGGTTTTATCTCACGTAGGTTTAGGCTAAGTGATGGCATTAACAATTATATGACAAATAAATGGAATAGTACAAATAGGTTGTATGTATACATTCGTACAACTGATCAGTATTTGTGGTTTCAGCATCACCTGTGCTAGAGCAGAGTGGGGCATCCCTACTTATGTAATACAACCTTACATTACATTTATGATAGAACCACGCTGATACACTCTGGCCTGCTTAACTTAAATATATCACGTAACTGTGATGTAGTGTATTGTTGCCAGTTTGCGTGCGATGATATTGATTGTTGCATCTCTCTGCAGGCGTCCTTATCAATGGCCCCGGTCAACATCTTCCGACATGGAGCTGATGAAGAGAAAGCTGAGACCGCACGACTGGTGGGATTTCTTTTCTTTTGATCTTAACTCCTCATTATCGGTGAAGTCTGCTTGTCTAGGTTTATGATTTCACAAAATGAAGAGGAAGACACATCTCTGAAACTTTGTTCTTCTTTCTGCTTGTGTGTTTTCTGTGCAGTCGTCCTTCATTGGCGCCATCGCGATCGGAGATCTGGTGAAAAGCACTCTGGGCCCAAAGGGAATGGTAGGTCATGTTGATCACAAAGCTGATTATCGTTAGAATTTTACAGATTTGTGTTAAATTTGGGCATTATCGAACTAGAAATATAACCCACATGTGCAGAAAATACAAGCAAAAATAGCTTCCTTTTCAGCAGATTAAATTGTCATGCATCAGAATAGTTTATTACAATAAACATAGAAAAGAGAAAACTGAAAAAACTGAAAATTAAACCAAACAAAAATTACAGTAATTGAATGAAATATTTTATATTTAAGTGTAGTGTGTTTGAATTTGATTTTTGCTTTCTTTGTTTCACAAATCTTCTAAAGAAAAATGTCTATATTTGAACAATCTCCTCTGGTCGTTGTTTTCAGGACAAGATCTTGCTCGGTGGAGGGAAAGGAGGTTCGGTGACGGTGACCAACGATGGAGCGACCATCCTGAAAGCCATCGGAGTCGACAACCCCGCCGCCAAAGTTCTGGTTGGTGAGTGAAGCTGCTGGACACACCCTTTTGATTATTATATTTCCATACGGAGAACGTAAGAAAAATCCTCAACGAAACTGTACTGATCTTTCATTAAAGAATTATATATTGTACATATTTTTTTATAGTTACTGTATTTTTAGTTATGTACCAAAACAACAAGACAAATTCATTAAATATGAAAACCTGATTGTTGACCTGATTTGATTGAATGCAGTTTTGAATGAGTGAAATGTTATAATAAAATACCTCACTATCTTTGTGAAACAGATCTTTTATAGCCAGCAGTGAAATTAGACATAAAATGTAGTGAATTTTCCTCTTTTTAAGTATAAATTCAACAAAATAAATTAAATTTAACTGACATATTTTTACTCTGCAACTTGTCAAGGAGCTAGATTAGAATAATAATAGAATAGAAATAGAAGTCATCTTTCATCCGTGTGCTTCCAGATATGTCGAAGGTTCAGGATGATGAAGTTGGAGACGGTACGACCTCCGTCACTGTCCTTGCTGCAGAGCTGCTGCGGGTAAAACAGTTTTTATTTATTTAACGATAAGTCGTTAATATTGAGACACGTCGCTGTAAACGTAATGATTTGTTTCACGCCGTCAGGAAGCAGAGCTGCTGATCGCCAAGAAGATTCATCCACAGACCATCATCGCTGGCTGGAGGAAGGCGACTCAGACTGCCAGAGACGCTCTGAGGGAGGCCGCCGTGGATCACAGGTCAGACTACTGTTGATTATGGAGCCATTTATCCCATTTAAAACGTACAAATTTAGCATGCCTTGCAAGTAAGTTTCCATTTAACGCCCATTTTATTTTGTTATATGCTTCGTGTCCTCTGAGAGCTATTATCTCTCTCACATAGTCTACATTTACCTCCAACAAACTGTCAGTATATTTACTCATAGCTCTACTTCTGTCTCCTTCTCCGTCCCTCCTGTCTCCATAGCAACGACTCGGCTCGTTTCCAGGAGGACCTCCTGAACATCGCCAGGACCACGTTGTCCTCCAAACTGCTGACTCATCACAAAGCTCACTTCTCCCAGCTGGCTGTGGACGCCGTCATGAGGCTGAAGGGCTCTGGGAACCTGGAGGCCATTCACATCATCAAGAAGCTGGGCGGCAGCCTCACCGACTCCTACCTGGACGAAGGTCAGCGTGATGTCACAACCCGCCAGGCTGGTTTCTGGTTTCTGATTGGCTGCTGTAACATTCAAGTGTGTTTCCGCTTCGTCTACAGGTTTCCTGTTGGACAAGAAGATTGGCGTTAACCAACCAAAGAGGATGGAGAACGTTAACATCCTGATTGCCAACACCGGCATGGACACCGACAAGATCAAGGTACAAACTCAACGTCTCCTACAACTTCTTCCGGGTCCAAACTGGATTCTGTTCATTTCAATGTGAGACTTTTATTGTGAAGCATCAGGAAGTGTGCGTTAAGCCAAAGCAGAGCGTGATGCACACAACAACGTCTGTGATTGTAAGCTCTGATGCGTTGATTATATTCAGTTTATTTTGTTTGTCTCAGATTTTTGGCTCAAGGGTTCGGGTTGACTCAACGGCGAAGGTTGCCGAGATCGAACTCGCAGAGAAAGAGAGGATGAAGGAGAAGGTGGACCGAATCCTGAAACACGGAATCAACTGCTTCATCAACAGGTACACACACACACCAGGTACACACACACACACACACACACAGCCAGTTCCATTGAAACAAAATGTAAGTAAACCATTTAAGCCTGTGGGCTTTATCATGTCTTGGATTCTCCACCGTGTAAATGTATTTGATGTCGTGTTCAAACCAAAGCTCAGTATAAACTGCAGCATATTGTCTTTTTTTCTGTGATTATGGCGGGCTCTCTGTGTAAAAACGTCTGTTGCCTTTGCCGTTTGCTGTTGCCGTGGTTACATGCCTTAATGCATTGAGTTGCTGCCCCGTGATTGGCTGATTAGATATTTGGGAGCTGTTGAACAGGACGACCTGATAAAGTGGACAGGGTATCATATCAAAGTCAGCTTTGCTATTGCGACTACACTTTTCCAAACTATCTTTATTATATCGGCCCTTTAGAAAATGGCCACCGTCTACGTGTTACTGCTGTAGATGTTTTTACCTTCTTTATATACCAGTACTGTTAACTAGCTTAATCTGCAGCAATGCATCATGCTCTGATGTCGGTCCTGTGAGAACCACGTATCTCCTCTATCCAGCTTTGTGATGAAGTATTTTCCCGCGGATCTAAGAGGCTTTGGAAAAGAGTTAATTTAGCTAATTAAGTAGAATTTTCTCAACACACAGATGAGGTTTCTATGAAATGACTAAACATCTGTGTTTGTTTCTTCTCAGACAGTTGATATATAACTATCCAGAGCAGCTGTTTGCTCAGGCTGGCGTCATGGCCATCGAGCATGCCGACTTTGCCGGCGTTGAACGCCTCGCTCTCGTCACAGGTAGGAACACACACACACACACACAGACTATGTCTTTTTAAACTAACGCAGGACTTAATGAAATGAACTGTGTGTGTGATCAGGAGGAGAGATCAGCTCCACCTTCGACCATCCAGAGCTGGTGAAGCTCGGTCACTGCAAGCTGATTGAGGAGGTGATGATCGGAGAGGACACACTCATCCACTTCTCTGGAGTAGCCATGGGTAAGAACACACACACACACACACACACACACGCTCGCTCTTCTGGTTGTAATTACTTCCTATCATGTGCTCTCAACAGTGTCTGACTAAATACACTGCATCTGCATCTACTGAGAGCGTTTTATAATAATAAATATAATTAGTGACAAAAATGAACATGCCATGATTACCATTACCAGTACTGATGGAGTATAAATTGTTATTTATAATTCATAACTGCTGTTGTTGATCTGCATACTTGTGAACGTTTGATTTTTAGCAGCTTGCAAGTTATGGTAAACTTTACCAGTGTGAACGTTGCGTTGAGGGATGTTTGCCACATTGGTAAGCTAGCTAAAAAGCTAAAGCCAAATGAAACAGTTGTCATTGCCCTTAAATGCCTGGTCAAACTCCGATGGAGAAAAAAGTTTGCTGGTCACAAATAAATCCCACTGGTCATTTGACTTATATTTGAGGGCATGATGTATTTATGTAATCTATCACATTCACTAACCTGACGATCATTGAATTCTTTGAAGAGGTCGGCATGTCTGTTGGCGAGATGCTTTGCCAAGGTGGACGTGTTGCCTCTCGGTCTGAAACACCTTTTCCAGACGGGCTTTGTGGTGTCCGTGGGCTTGCCCTGACTGTCGGCTATGTATGCGTAATAATGCCATGTTTCGCTCCGTGCGTCTGCTTTGTCGACGAGCCGTGGACGGTCGGCCAGAGCACATGTTACGTTACTTGCAGCCATGGCTCGTTCTCCCATAAAAGCCAGCGTGCATTTGAGAGAGCAAGCAGTTTGCACGCCCACTATGCCTGCAGGGAGTGAAACAGCGCTGTACTATGGAAAGCCATTGGGCACACACTGTCCCGCTGTCACACATCGACGCAACTCATAGGACATACGGCTTAAAACACAGTTGTTCTTAAAGTATCAGTACTAATAAAATGAGGTATTGTACCGTTTTTCATGGTTAAATTAAATCGGTAGACCGACACTATTTCACACCTGTCCGGTCCCTGAGGGTTCCGGGTTTAAGGCTTTAGGGGGGACGTGGGTGTGTGTGAGACATGCTGCCACCCACAGGCAGAACACATTAAGTACATGCTATAGACATATCTTATAATTTCAGTTTTTTGACCTTTGACCTCTGTCCCTCGTCAGGTGAGGCATGCACCGTTGTCCTGCGAGGAGCGACTCAGCAGATTCTGGACGAGGCGGAGCGCTCACTGCACGACGCTCTGTGTGTGTTGGCTCAGACTGTGAAGGAGCCACGGACCGTCTACGGAGGAGGTACACACACACACACACACACACACACACACACACACACACACACACTGAATCACATACTAGTATAGAGTAGATGAGATTTTTTTTTCATGTGCGTCAACGAAGCCTAGAAAAAATTGAAAAAACTAGATAACTTCACGGTTAGAAAAATCCATAGATGAACATTATTAATCCTCCACTATATTAATATCTAAAGAATACACAATATAATTATTAGTATACACTACCAAACGACAACAGCTCCTGTATAAATATCAAGTTGAGAAACAGCATAGAGATACTATATAGAATATATACCAGGCAGAGTGCCATCTGCTGCAGTTAAAAAAACGTGTATATATTTTAAGATCTTTCAAAAATGAGGAAGAAGGAGCTCACAATCGCTTGCACTCACATGGGCTGATGCAGGCCGAGTGTTTACTAGAAAAATGTGCAGGAGTGACTCGTCAGTAAAGTTTCCCTTATGTTCTTTGGTGTGCTCTATTGTGATGACTTCGAGGCAGCGCACTTTGAAAACAGCCATGCGTGTGTCGTATTATGACGTGTATGTACAACAGCCAATCGTGCCGAGGCATGGTACCGATCGGCTCTGGTGTGAGTCCACCCTCAGTCTATTAGAGAAGGAGCTCTGCTGTCTGACCACTAGGTGGTGCTAGAGGATGCTCAGGATTATCCATCATGAATAACACTTTGTTCAGTGTCCTCTCCACCACAACTTCAAAGGTGTCTGGTTTTCATCCAATTACCGAGCCGGCTTTCTTAATCCATTCATTAAGTCAGTTAGTGTCCATGTTACATTGGCTATGTTTCTCTCCTGTGTCTCATGGTAATTTCCTGCCTGGAGGCCATAATGCTGAATCTGTGTAGGATTTCTACATAGAGATATTGGTTAATGTAGTCTATTTGCCATTCAGAACACCAAAGACAGTTCTTTCATGTACAATTCAGGCAAAATTGAAAATATTATATATTTATCTGCACTATAAATGAACAATTGAAAGCATGACTGGTTCTCTTGGATCTATAATCATCAAAATTCAACCAGAATCTTTGTTTTCTGGTGTATTCCAGACAGTTGTCAGACTCTCCGTTCCTTGAATAAAGGCAGCATGGGTGTGTTGGTTGAAAAATACCTTTCACCAGATGTTCCAATTAAAGCACGTTTAAAACTGGACCCAGTTAAAATGGCCGCCATATAGTTCCATCCTGGAAAGGCAACGCGTCACATGAGTGCTACACACACACACACACACACACCTGTATGAGGTGTTGACGATGCCATAGATGACCTGTGTACATGCTCTCCTCTCCGTCAGGTTGCTCTGAGATGCTCATGGCTAAGGTGGTGAGTGATCTGGCCAATCGGACACCAGGAAAAGAGGCCGTCGCCATGGAGTCATTCGCCAAGGCTCTGAGGATGGTACGTACCTGTCTGCCTGCTTTCTTTTTAAAGGAGTTTAAAAACCCTCCAGAGCGTACCTTCAGATTTCAGATTCAGTTCCTTCCAGACAAATGAGAAAGTTTTTTTACTTTGGCATTTAAAAAAACCTTCCGATTTAAACTAAACAATAAATCCAAAAATAACCCGTCTGATTCTTGGGTCGAGGACCATCCTCATACGCCCTCGGAGTTTGGTTGAACTCGTATTTCTCACCATCTTCTCCTGCAGCTGCCGACCATCATCGCTGACAACGCTGGCTACGACAGCGCCGACCTGGTGGCTCAACTGAGAGCTGCACACCAGGACAACAAGATTACCTGTGGACTGAGTGAGTAAACAGACTGGAATCATCACCTGAACGCCAATCAACATATTCACTGTCTACTTATCTCGTATTTTTCTAAAGTTTTTTGACATGTCGCAAATTTAGAGGTTCCAAACAGTTTACACTTTTTTTCCAGAGGTGTGCAGATCAGAGAGAGGACCAAGTTGAACTTTAAAGTCTGGGTGTTGATCACAGAAATGTATTTTAGCTCCTGATTTTTATTGGGGTACAAAAACTGCACCATCAAAACAATATTAATACTATTTGTATTTATTAATTAATATTTTATATTATTTAGTTATAGCTATATATCCTTGATGAATAAATAAAAGCAACTAAAAAGGATGACATCACATCAAAGCCAATCTGTTAAATGGATTTAAATTAATAATAATGAAAAGAGAGAGAGCTGCTCGATTTCTGCTCTGATGATATAATAAAACATAATAATACATTTGGGCTATAAAGCCGTTAGTCTGTCACCTGCTACGTTATAGGTTACGTCCTGTTGGACTTCAGATATAAAATAAGTCTTTATTTAATCGGTAGAGAAAAAAGTGCAGATAAACGGAAACCGAAAAAACAAATAGGAATAGAAGTGAAACTCGATCCCTTCAGTCACACTATGTGCTGTAATGTTTGAATGAAGTTCAAGCTTCTTATGATGGCGGTTTCAGGTGATTAACGAGAAATGTTAGATTTCCTTGGGCTTCACATGTCGGAGCTGGTTTGAGTCTAGAGCTGAACGATATGGACAAAATTTCCCACCCTCGTATGTTCGTCATTGGTTGGCTTCAGCTGTCGATCCACAGCAAGCATGAGTAAGGTTTGTGGTTGGCTGGCCGTAGCGGTGCATTCAAGGGCAATCGTAAAAATGAAGTTTATTGTGACTGCCAGAGCTGTACATGCAGGGCGAGCATGGGGGAAACCTATATCGTTTATATCATTGATTTTTTTCGATATTAATATCTTGAATGTTCATATCTAGATATAGATACGATAACGATATATCGTTCAGCCCTGTTTGAGTCTGTGGGTTTTTCCCCCTGCAGACATGTCTGAAGGCACGGTGGGCAACATGGCAGAGCTGGGCATCACAGAGTCCTTCCAGGTGAAGCGGCAGGTGCTGCTGAGCGCCTCTGAAGCTGCTGAGATGATCCTAAGAGTGGACAACATCATCAAAGCTGCTCCCAGGTCAGTTCATCATGTCTGTCTGTCTCTAATATCTCTGCATCTCCCCAGTTCAATATTTAATACAATAACTGTAGGTTTCTCCTGCTGCTGCTCAGACGACTTTTAAACCAGGTGGTCCACTCCTCAACATACTTAAAGGAATGCACCTTGAATATATGGAAGTCACTCGACATGCCTAATGAAACATAATGAAACATATCTGCACTGCTTTTACATTTCAATGACTGATTGAGTTGAATAGGTTGAAGCGCAGGTTGATATATTGTACTGTGAAAATATAGTATGATCGCATGAGATCACAATACTTCAGTACAAAGTATAGGGACCATCTATCATAACTTAAGTATGGTGATGATGATGTATCACGATATCATCATGTAATTTGAGTATTGTGATATAATATGGTAACTAAAGTATACCATATCATATTATATGGTAACTAAAGTATTCCGTATTATATGGTAACTAAAGTATATCGTATTACCGTATTATATGGTAACTTAAGTATACAGTACAATATAACATAAATAAACTAACTCAAATATAATATTAGCTCTGCCAGGAACACACTGCCCCCCCCCCCCCCCCCCCCCAACATCTGTAACTCAGATCTCAGTTTGTTAACTGACCGTTGTTTGTTTCTGCAGGAAGAGAGTTCCCGACCATCACCCCTGCTAGAGGAAGAGGAGGATGGAGATGCTTAACTTCTGTTATTTATCGCTCCAGTGTAGTTCCCATTTAAAGAAGTGCTCTTTCTCTGTAAGTCTCCCTGTGGAAGAAGCTCTGCACAAGCAGCTCAAAGTTTGGACGTTGTTTGTTTTGTTAACTGAAAATTAAAGAACCGAACCTCATCTTGTGTCGTTTGCCGTCTTTGTGTCTCCGATCTCACGCCTTTGTGTTCCGGCTGAACACGGATGTTGGCTGTAAAGCTGTAATGTGGGTCTCTCATTGTGACAAGTTGGTCCTGACATGGTGCATGGAACTTTAGGGGCCTAATGTTTTTGGGAAATTTCTAAATCAGGAGCTTTGACACATTAGTCTAGGATGAAGATCATGAAAGTAATGTGAAATAAGTAATGTGAAACCAGAATTGTTTACTTTAATTATCATGACTCAAATGTTCAGCTTTGTTAAACGGGAACATTGTACTCGAGTTACATTAAAGTACTGGTTACAGTTCATGATGCAGCCATGTTTGTTATCATCAACACCTCACATTTACTTATGTTACCACATACACATTGATATACTTAAATGTACTAATACCACACTGTAAAAGTACTGTAACAGTTTAAGTACTAATGCCACAGAGGAGAAATACTTATTCAGGTTAAGTACAAATACCACACGAAAGCTACTGTTATCATAATCATAGTCATACAGAGTAAGAATACTCTATTACAGTAAAAGTAGTAATACCAAAGTAAATACAGTATATTGATACAGTGAAAGTACCTCAACATTGTGCTTCAGTACAGTACTCAAATACATCCACTCAAAGTTGAGTGTGTGTGTGTTTATGTGTGTGTGTTTGTGTTCTTGTGTTTGTGTAAGTGTGTGTGTGTTTGTGTACATGTTAGTGTGTGTTTGTGTATGTGTGTGTTTGTCTATGTATGTTTGTGTACGTGTGTGTTTATGTATGTGTGTGTGTGTGTGTGTTTGTGTACATGTGCGTTTGTGTATATGTGCACGTGTGTTTGTGTACATGTGCGTTTGTGTATATGTGCACGTGTGTTTGTGTGTGTATGTATGTATGTGTGTATGTGTTTGTGTACATGTTAGTGTATGTGTGTGTGTGTGTGTTTGTGTGTGTATGTTTGTGTACTTGTTTGTGTGTTTGTGTACATGTGCGTTTGTGTATGTATGTTTGTGTGTGTTTGTGTACGTGTGTGTGTTTGTGTACGTGTGTGTGTGTTTGTGTACATGTGCGTTTGTGTATGTATGTGTGTGTGTGTTTGTGTACATGTGCGTTTGTGTATGTATGTGTGTGTGTGTGTGTGTTTGTGTACATGTGCGTTTGTGTATGTATGTGTGTGTGTTTGTGTGTGTGTTTGTGTACGTGTGTGTGTGTTTGTGTGTTTGTGTACGTGTGTTTGTGTACATGTGCGTTTGTGTATGTATGTGTGTGTGTTTGTGTACGTGTGTGTGTGTTTGTGTACGTGTGTTTGTGTACGTGTGTTTGTGTACATGTGCGTTTGTGTATGTATGTGTGTGTGTGTGTGTGTGTGTTTGTGTACGTGTGTGTGTGTGTTTGTGTACGTGTGTTTGTGTACATGTGCGTTTGTGTATGTATGTGTGTGTGTGTGTGTGTGTGTGTGTTTGTGTGTGTATGTGTGTGTGTTTGTGTACGTGTGTGTGTTTGTGTACGTGTGTGTGTGTTTGTGTACGTGTGTGTGTCATTGCTGCTGTTTTGGGTCACAGAGACCTCCGGGTGTTGACGCACTGAAGTTACCCAACAAACCTCCAGACAGTCAGCTGTTCTCGGCTGTTCTGTTAACCATCCCAGTCCAGAGTCTCGTCCTTCAGTCCATCAAGAAGAGAAACTCTCTTCTACACTCTGCTACAGTAAACACTACATCACTGACAGACGTGGAGCCACACTGTATTCTGTGTCTGTTTTCTGTTTGAAGGGTTTTGGCACTAAATACTGTATTTTATTGACTTTGATACTCAAATAAAATGGCAAAGTGAAAGTTTTGGGACACAAACCATTCTAAAGAAGAATTTTCTTCTTAAACCCTACTTTCATGAAGATTCTGTCATTCACCAATGTTTTCTTATGTGGGATTTGTTCTTAAGTAAAAAAAAATCCTATTAACATTTTAAAGCATATTGTGCATATTTGAGTGGTGACGTGTGTACAAAATACAGTAATATTCTGAAAAAACTCACACAATTCACACATAAAAAATACTTTAAATATTCGCTGAGATTAAAGTGTTGATAAAAAAAAAAATTACGAGACTGAATTCCACTCGTTACCATGAACAGGTCAATCTTTACCGATTTCACTGTTCACTGTGCATGTTTTGAATTGCATTTTAAACATGTTAATACATATTGACTTTTTAAATATTTACATGCTGTCTGATAGCTGCATATTTTATTGTATTGTATAGTTTATTGTATTGTATTGTATTGATCATTGCATCCAGAGCAGTTGATCCAATCAGAGCAGCAGTGAACTCTGATATAAAGTCCTCGTCGTCTGCCAACCTCCAGTCTGACAGACTCACAGACAGACATGTGGAGGCTGCTGTTGGTGCTGCTGCTTTGGACATGGACAAGCTCAGCGCTGGTCAGGTAAGAAAGAACCATTAATATCAGCGTGCACATAAAGGAAGAGTCTTTGCTTTAGGGCCCGAAACAAGACCATTACAAAGGAAAAGATTGATGGCATTTTCCTATGAAGGTCCAAAAAAGTGTATTTATACCAACAATTTTGAGCTTTCACTCATAATTCAATTTTATTGCCATTTCAAGTTTCAATCAATTTAGTTCTGCATCGGTTGCGGAGGGTCTCGTGTTTTTCAGGAATTTGTTCTGAGGACTTGATCCAGGATGAATTCACGATGGACCAGGTCTCTGTAAAGATGTGGGACCACCTTTCTTATTTATGTTCCTGCGACCATCATACGTCGTTTTTACCGTTAAGTTTATATACAGAGTAAACAAACCACATATAACATGTCAGTGGTCAGTGAGCTGATTTGAGTCTTTATGCTAAGCTAAGCTAATTGTTATCTTCTCACCTAAGGCTTGGCAATGAATGTGCGCTTTTCTGAAAATGTTGAACTATTCCTTTAAGAAATGAAACCTGTGGGACACTAAAAGTTCAACCTACAATCCTAAATATTTGCTCCCCAGGGTCCCTCTGAAGCGGGAGCGTTCCATTCGTTCCCAGCTGCGAGCCGATGGCCTTCTGCAGGAGTTTCTGACGGATCACCGCCCTGACATGTTCAACCGGCGCTACGCTCAGTGTTTCCCGCCCGGCACGCCGTCACTGCGGCTCGGCCGCTCCAGCGAGAAGATCTACAACTTCATGGACGTAAGAACAAACTGTCTCAACATTTCTGATTTGCTCCTGAGCAAGGCACCTGAACCGACTGCAATGCCAAAATCCCAGAATCATTTGTTTTTCATTAACTTGCATTTAAAAAATGTGCAGAATCTAGGGATCTATGTGTGTGATTGTGAAGAGAACATACAAAAAATACAGAATATCATCTCAGAATTGTTATTATATTATAAAGTAATGTTTAAAAAAATTGTGCTTTTAATCTTGAAACCGGAAGTTTACAGTTTTATGTGATGGCATTCATATAATTCTTCAAATTATATTGAAAGCATTCATCTTTATTTGTTATGATATCACTTACCTTAATATTTAATAATTGTTTTGTGGGGATTTTCTCACCATAAAGTATGTTTGGCAGCACTGCCAATGAGTCAACAATACTGCCTGTTATTATTATTTTTTTTATAAATTATACATTCATTAGATTATGTAGTAATATATTAGTAATATATTATAAGGGGGGGGGGGGGCAATGTTAAAGGTGCTTAATATGAGATTGGGCATTCACCAACATGGTGACGGCTGAGCTGACAGCTAGCAGCTAAAGGTGCCCTAAAGTATACCCTGTTTTAAGGTCATGCTGGATTCAAGAAGACTTGAAACTAGAGATTTAGTTCATAAACAACGTTTACTAAGATAATAAATCAAGAGAGAAGTAGGCTCATTTCCTTTTAGACTTCTATACAACCAGAGAGGAGTCGCCCCCTAATGGTCATTAGAAAGGAAGCAGGTTTCAGACACTAAAGCTTCACTTTTTAGATTCAGGAGGTTGCAGCCGGCCACTAATATGCACTTAAAGGTACCTGATAAACAAAGCAGAGAGACGCTCAGATAGCAACACACACAGCGGTGAGTGACTTCATTCTCTGCTCAGGTGGACTTTACTACACTATATCTTTAGATTACATTATATTAATGCTCTACATGCTTTGAATTTAGCACCAGTAACCATAGAGCTTTTTGCTTTTTATTAACTCATGTGAAACCAGCACCATTCTACCACATGCTGTTGTTTGTTTGGTATCGTATCCTGCTGCAGACTTCCATGTCTTGTCTGCTGTGTGTCAGGCTCAGTTTTATGGTGAAATCTCGTTGGGGACTCCAGAGCAGAACTTCTCTGTGGTTTTTGACACCGGCTCATCAGACCTTTGGGTGCCATCAAGCTACTGCGTCAGCCAAGCCTGCGGTACTACACAACGCTACACACTAGTCACACGACAACATTACACGACACAACACCACTGTTTGCTTTGGGTCAGGGCAGCATGACAGCATGGATAGAGTGTTCCTGACTGTGATAAGAAGTTCAAGGTCTGTGTGTGTGTGTGTGTGTGTGTCTGTCTCCACAGCACTGCACAGGCGTTTCAGGGCGTTTGAGTCCACTTCGTTCCATCATGATGGTCGGATGTTTGGGATTCACTATGGATCAGGACACCTGTTGGGAACCATGGCCAGAGAAACACTGAAGGTTCAGTTTATTCTCCATATGAAAATATGTTCATGTTACAATAACAAGAAAGAAAAGGTCGTCAGCATGATTGCATGATTTCAGTATGGAGCATTCTGGAAAAGAAGGTTTGAAATACTTGAATCGGATGTGAAAGTAAAAAGCCCTCAGTAGAACCTTAACAAAGCTCCTTCATTGACATTCAGTACGTTTGTGAAAACAAGAAGTAATTTATTTCTAAACAGCATGTTTGACTTAACCGTAACATCCAAGACTAGATTCTGGTCTTGCCTGTGTTGCATGTCATAGCAGTCCATCTGCCTCTTCACTACCAACTGTCAAAAAAAGAAATGAGATGCAGCATAATATGTGTTGAACACAGTAAAAGTACTTGTCTCAAATTTCCAGAAAAAAATATTGATTCTGCCATCAGAAATATAAAAATACCCAAATAGGAAATTGCTCCTATTGCACACAGTTGCATCAGTCCTCTAAATCCTGACCTTTCTTGCTTCCTTGATGCAAAGTCAAGCTATTCTGTGACGTTGAGACCAAAAATGATATCACAGTATGATGAATGAATTGTGGTTATTTGGTAGCATTTCATAGTGTGACTGCTTTCACTAACTGTATTAGTTCTGTACAATGGTATCTAAGTGCTGTTTGATAGGTTTGTGTTGTTAGGAATGAACAAACAGCAATCTTGGGAAAACATAGCACACACACCGTGTCTTTCAGCTAAAATAAAGGGCCATTCTGTTTTAGTAAGTCATCAGGGAAGAAGCAGCCAATTGTTCATGTAGTCCGGCAATGGCATATCTAGTAATCAGCCTTTGAATATTAAAATGAATGAAATTAATTCTGTCCACATTTTTGTTTATAGTGTAGTATAGTAGAACAGGGATGACGCAAACCCTGCATTGACTTGATCTACCAATTTATATACATAAGGTACACCTCTGGGGACTCCAATTGCATCTATGTAGGTCAGGGAGTTCTAATATAAGTTATATGAGCTACGTTTAAATGTTCATGATAGGTTGTAGACTGCCATGAAGCTACTTCTGACTGGAACCTAGTCTCCATAGTGTGTCTTATGGATCCAGTTACTCAGTCTGTCATCAGACAACCAAACCTTTACACAATGTGACGTAGCCTCTGCTACATTGTACGGTCCCTTCCACCTGGGGGAGGACCAATTGAGCTTGTTGACTTTCCTTAGAACCCAGCTCCCCACCTCAACAGGAGATGTGTAGAGGTCCTGTTCTTTGCTGAGTATTTACGTGACCTGTTGAGAGATTCTTATCACAGTGTTATTCAGTTGTTTAACATACTCACTCAGATCTTCATACTGTAATAATACATGTCTGTTGGTGCAGTAGTAAATGGTAATTCCCGTATTAGAACAACAAGGACACCATTCAGTTGAACAAACAAACATTTATTTATGGATAGAAATGTATTATGCTTTTAGTGATCAGAGGATAGCATTAATCAGACAATTTAGTTTTAGCATGTCCAATGTGCAGAAATTTCAGATAGGAAAGAGGTTTTCTGCTCACCTTTGATTTTAGGCGCCTAGAATTGTCTGAAAAAAGGGTCTCCTCCGATCGACTCTGGCGGTCCTCAGTCAGACGCAGCCTCAGAGTCAACCATTTTGGGTCATGACACCAAATTATTAACCCCCAGTTGTTGGAAGCCCAAGGTTAAACCGGAGAACACTTCAGTTCACAGATACATTTATTCAGGTCACAGGTAAAGTATGGCAGCGCTGGGAATGGCAGAGCTCCAACAGGATCTCTGTCAGAGCGAGCCCCGTTTCCAGGTGCTGGTCACATTTTATCTTCTTGGGCAGAGACTGCCCCATACAGAGATTGGACGTTCACGCAACCGTGTCTCACTGGTCAGTTATCTCTGATGTGAAGTTATAGGAATGTAATATGAAACATGTATGGGTGTTGTCCTTCAGGCGTGTATCTATTTTAGCAAACCTAACTTACAGATCAAAGAGGGCCTTGAAGATTCAACGGGTTACTGCTCATCAGGTTACACTGTTCTAATGAGCAAATCCAGTGATTTATATGAGTTCAGTAGAAAAAGTACAAGTCTAAAGTGAACAAAGTAAAAGCCAATTCTAACAACTGCAACTCTGCTTCCTGGTCTCAACACTGGTTTTGTCATGTTTAAGGACTACCAATGAAATCAGCGATGTTTCGAGATAGGAGAGCGGCTCCATCCAAAGTAGGGTGGATGCCATCTCTCCTAATCAGACCCGGTTTTCCCCAGAAAGCCTGCCAATTATTAACGAAGCCCACATCGTTATCTGGACACCACCTCGATAGCCAGCGGTAAAGATGACATGCGGCTATACTATATGTCATCACTAGTAAAGTTTGGCAGGGGACCAGAGAAAACTACGGAGTCCAACATCGTTTTTGCATATTCGCACACCGAGCCAACATTAATTTTAGTGACCCCTGATTGGCGTAATCAGGTGTCATTAACGCAGATGTGAATAACAATCTTACTGTATTTATGTTTATCCTTAGCCAGCAGTTTCAATTTAGCTTCAATGTCGCCCGCTCTGGCCCCTGGGACACATTTGACCTTAGTCGCTGGTGTCGCTATTTTCACTATGGAGCTGCCAATTACCAGAGTTGGCTTCTCAGCGCGTGTGTCGCTGAGGGAAAATCGATTAGACTAGTACTATGCCTCCTTCGGACATTCACCCAGCCTCCCGGCTGCTCGGGGTTTGCCAGGGGACGGCTAGCTGCTACGCTATGTCAGCCCGCACCGGCTACAGCTAGCGTCAGCTGGCTGGTTACAGCCGCAGCCGACGGAGGATTGTTGGTGCGGAGCCGCGCTTCTAAATCATTTATCCTCACCTTCAAACCAAAAAGTGAACAACATTTATGACATGTACGCTTATCAGTAAAGGAGGCAGAGAAGTAGCTCAACATTAGACACACCGGGCAGGAGAGAACAGAAGGAGGAGAGGGAAAGAGAAAAGCCATGGTAGCTGCTGGGCTAGCTGTTGCGCTAAAGTAGCTAGCAGAGATAGCGTGTAAACAACTGCAAATTTAGCGAGAAGGCAACTTCAAAAATGAGAGATGTGTCTGCTAAAGCAGGGATAGCATTTGTTTAAGCTTAAACCTAGTGGTAGTTAGCTGCTGAACAGGGAAATTACGTTAAATTAACAAAGTTAGGCTAGAGAGAAAAACACAACCTGCAGTGAGTATCACTGAGAAAAAAAATGACGCAAGGCGCTTACCGTCAGAGAAGTCTCGCCCATTGATAATTGTTTACAGACTGATTAGCAACTTGAGATGTGAGACTGGAATTAGAGTTGAGGGAGTTTCTTTTTCAATTCAATTGCATTCATAGTGTCATATCACAACAAATGTTATCTCAAAGTCCATCACCCTGGAGCAATACTTTTAGGCAGAAATATTGGAGCAGACCAGGCCCTTGGGTTCCATCTCTCCACAGTAGTAGTAGTAGTAGTAGTAGTAGTATTGACAGTAGTAGAAATATTAACAGTAGTAGTAATATTCATAGTATCAGTCATAGTCAGGATGGTAGTCATCCATGGTGGCAGGTGCAGTCACGTTGAGATGATTCTATTTAAACGAAACAAAAAAACACTCATCATCAGATGACAGCTGGTGGGGTCCCAGAATGCATTTCGGCCAATGCATTCCGCATCTTTACCTCTCCATATGGACTGTTGACCTGCATTCGAACAAAGCCTGCTCTTACATGGTTGGTTAATTCTACACTTCAAAAGCCAAACTTACAGCGCAGTAAAACAAGAAAGTTAAAAGTTTAAGTCGAAGAAAGCTGAAGAAACATTTTGTAATCATATATCTTCTGTTCCAGGTTGGGAATCTCACTGCTCTGAACCAGGAGTTTGGGGAGTCGGTCTATGAGCCTGGAGCTGCATTTGTAATGGCGAAGTTTGACGGAGTTCTGGGGCTGGGTTACCCGTCCCTGGCCGAGATTCTTGGCAACCCTGTTTTCGACAACATGTTGGCACAGAAGACGGTGGAGGAGCCGATCTTCTCCTTCTACCTCAGCAGGTGCAACCTCATTTTTACAGACTTGCATGTGTGAGGCATTCACACTGGGAGCTTACCAATACAACCACTTTAGGGGTTCATCGGTGTAGAAGAAAATGTGTTACCTTAGTTTTCTTATTTGTTTCTTTATAATGTTCCTTTCTCTCAGGAACATCAAATGTCCTGCTGAGCTGTTTCTATTGAATTTAACCCTTGCAGTCTTGATGAAAAGACTCTTTGATCTTTTCCTCTTCCTGAACTGTCGCCGTAAAATTTGTCTTTCATACATTGATCAAGGCCCGATGAGTGACCCCTGTAGTGACATTGTCTAGCTCTCCCAAGAACGGTCACACCTTGTAGATATCAACAGATGTCTCTTCCTCTGCAGAGAGACATGTGTTGATTCAATGCAAATCCACTCATGATGCCTTCCCTTTTGTTCTCTCGACTGTTCTGTATAAATCCAACTTGGCCAGGCCATTCGGGAGACTGGATCTTCATGGATACACTGTGAATTTCTTTTCTCCACTGTCAGTGATTAAACCTCATTTGAACCAGCTACAGAATTGGACCTGAAGAGTTTTCTTCCACATCGGTCAGGGGAGGCCACCGTTGTAAGGAACATTTCTTGTTGTTCCTACCTGTTCAGGTTTCATAATGTTGAACTTGCAACTTTTATGCCACACTTGTTTGTGGTTTTCCATACTGGAGTCCAAGGTCTTCCAAGATTCAATCATCAAGTCCAAGGATCCACAGGGGTTTAGGTGTTCATGGGGTTTTAGCAGAGGTTTGGAAGGGGTCCAATGAGTTTAGGTGATACAGGAAGTTTTCCTGTGTTTGGGGATAATCCAAAGAGGTCCAGGGTTGTCCAGAGAGCTTTTGGTGTTTGGGGGGAAATACACAGAGAGACTGTTGAGACAACTGGAAACATCTCATGCTTTTGGGTTCCTATGGTTTTCCAAGGGTATGTATGCTTTTGGGTAGTCCAAATGTTTTAGTCCGATGGTTCCATTAGGAACCAGAGATTCAGATATTTCCCCCAGTCTTTTAGGCTTCCTGAGAACACTTGGTCGATCCATAGAAATCTAAGAAAGTTGCAGAGTTACCAAATATGTCACAGATGTCAGAGGGTACCAGGAGAGTCCAGATGAATACTCCTGCTTTTTGGTCTACGGCGACATGGTTGGGATGGATCCATCTCGGCGTGGCTGTGCCTGCTGCCATGGACTACTACTGTTGATACTATCTCTTTTGTTAATGCCACCACTACTGCTAATGCTACTATTATTAAACTACTACCAACACCAAATGCAGTTGGAACCCAAGGGCCTGGGCTGCACAAGATTTCTGCCTAAAAGCCTATTAAGGCAGTTTTTTCTTGCCACTGTCGCTGTAACGCTTGGCCCTGGGTGATGTTGGGACTTTGAAATTGTATTGACTCTGGAAATCATGAGCGTATTCTAGTCCTGCTCAATGTATTAAGTGTCCTGAGATGACTTCTGTTGTGATATGACACTATAAATAAAATTTAATTGAATCTAAATGCCTCACTGGTTGGAAAAGAAAATGTTGTCCATCAACAGAGAATAAACAAGAATTCATTGCACTTAATTTTTAACTTGAATGGTAATTGTATCTCTGCAGGAGAATTAACAGCAGAAACCCAGAAGGTGAACTGTTGCTAGGTGGAAAAGATGAGGCATTGTACAGTGGACCAATCAACTGGCTTCCTGTGACTGCTAAGGGCTACTGGCAGATCAAGATGGACAGGTATCCAACGTGTTTTTAATATTGTGGTTTTGAGTAATTCATTATTAATACATTGTAACTGTAATCATAATCCCAAATTTAAGTTCTGACCATGTAGTATGTTTTTTACATTTTGGTGGCACTTTTGGCTCTGGACTACATCCAACATTACAGGTGTGTGTGTGAGCAGAATTTTAGTCCTAATGATCGAAGAAAAACATGAATTTTTCACACCACTCATAAATGTTTTTAATTCTGATCTTTCAGTGTCATGGTGCAGGGTGTAAATTCATTCTGCCCTCGTGGTTGCCAGGCGATTGTCGATACTGGAACCTCCCTCATTGCCGGACCAACCAATGACATCCTCAGCCTACAGCAGCTGATTGGAGCGACGCCCACAAACATAGGAGAGGTTAAACCAAATTGAATTCCATGATCCAGGTCTTAGTGGACATTTGTGGAGAATACTTAAACAAAGAAAGATAGGTACTAATATACATAGACATAATCTCATTTGACCTTTACGTTTGTGTGTGTGTTTCAGTTCCTTATCGACTGCAACAGGTTGTCCAGTTTGCCTCATGTGACCTTCATCCTCGGAGGAACAGAGTACACGCTGACTTCAGAGCAATATGTTAGAAAGGTTTGTCCGTGTTTTGGTTCCTTTAACTTGTCTTTCCAAATGACTGACAGGCATTTTTTTTTCTTATATCCCGAACCAGCCAGATGTTTTGTTAACGACAACCATCTGAGAAGCTGTAATAGAGAGGCGAAGTCCTGCCCCTTCCAGTGTTCCACATGGACCATCTTATTTAGAACTAAATGTGTATGGTAGTCAACGGCGAGAGACTAATAACTTTTGGATCCTGTTTAAATTGTACCATGAATTACATTTATGATTTTTGTAAATTTAAATGCTAATTTCGGAAGTCGAACTACACCACCGTGCAGCCACAAATGACAAAAATCATGGGCCCTAGTTTCGTACACAAGGCTCAGCGCAATTGCGCCGCGCCTGGACTTTGCAAGTTTCGTGCACAACGCAGTCCGGCGCAGACGTGGACTGGGATTAACACAGCTGATTCAGATCTTCACCAATCAAATGAGCTCCTCTCCTCCCCTTTAATGCGCCGAGGCGAGGTGCAGTCCAAGTTTCGTCACTTGACAACCCAATGACAGAAGACAGCAGCAGCAGCAGCAGCGCCAGATGGCTGAGAGATGTGAACTTGTTAGTTTGCATCACAGTTTCAGCTGTGTTAATTCAGTCAGGCTGAGTTTCCGTTACGCGTGCCATCCGCCTTTGATCTGACGTCAGATGTGACGGGACAATCTATATAGATATACATTCACGTGTTGATTTAATAAGTTGCATTAAATAGTGTTTGTTGTGATTATTTATTGCATTTAAATGTGCCTGGAACTGTGGAAACCTGCCTGTGAGGTCTTGGTGACATGTGCGCACTGCGAGCCAGTGATTCAAACTGCCACTCTACCAGCTGTAATTCGCCTTGCCGAGAGTAGACCAGGTTGGAGCTGGTGGGCTTTCGGCGCAGTCTCGGCACGGCTTTTTGGCACGAAACTTCCGCTGTGCCAGGCTGAATCTGTGACGCCTCCCCCTGCTGCGCCGCCACACCCATGTGTGCAGGCGATCCACCAAACTGCCAAACTGACCGTGCACAAGGCTGCGCTGGTCGAAACTTGCATTGCGCCGGCTCTGCCACCCTGCGCTGCGCCACGAAACTAGGGCCCCATATGTGTAATTCATGGTACAATTCAAATGTGACCAAACCATTTTTTCTATCTCACCATTGGCTATATACATATTTTCTCAAAATATGGTCCCACCGGAAGGGACGGGACATCGCCTCTCCATAGGATACTGTTTGGAAAACAGCAGCCACTTTAAAAAAATACTTAGTAGGAGATTGTATTAACTTGGTGGGGGATTGGATGAGCCGTCTGTTAGTCAAACTCTTGTTGAAAAAACATCTATTCCATCCAGAAAAGCCTTCAGTATCGTTCTTTGCTCTTCTATCAATTAAGAAATATTGTCCGGTTGTGATATAATTGATGCTATTTCAGCATCTACTCTGAATATGTATGACTCACTCACCTCACTGTGTCGTCCCACACGCACACCTAAGCCACAGCCATAGCTGCCAGTAGCTGCTCACAGGCTTATTGGACACAAGCGCATTACTTGAACCCTGACAAGATGGATTTTTGTGCAATATGTGATCTGACGATCTCATGACATCGCAAGAATTCAGCTGCCATGCAAGCTTAAAATTGTAAGCATGTAGGGTAGAAATTAAGGAGTTTTGTTTAGAAGGGGGGAATCAGAGGTGTGCAATGGTGGTCCAAGGGTACCACAAAGTTATTTTGTTTCTTAGGAGGTCCAGAGAGCTCTAGGGAGTTTTCAATAAGTTTTCAACCACTATGTTTCAACCACTATGTTACGTTCCTTCGTTCTTGTCCAGGGGGGGGATAGGAACAGTACCACGACAGACCCAGGATTTAGACCAGACAAGGCGAATGGGTAACGAAAAAGGTTTAATGAAAACTCAGCTTGGTGTACACAATGCAGGGGAGGAAAGGAGGGAGGTGGAGTGCCAAAGGAATTAAAGGAATAAAACAAAACCAGGCCTAAACTAATCCCTGATCACAAAACAAAACTCTGGCTTCTCTAAAAAAAAGGAGTTCAAAACAACAGTCAAAATTGCTACATGGGTGGCAAATGCTCCACTACTAACCTGGTGTATCTAGACAATTTACTCTACATGATGAAGTGTAGAGGGTACCCCAAACTTACCTAACTCCCTTCCCCCCACCACACACAGTTCAACATCCAAACAAAACCAAGTCTGTCAGAGCTGAGAGAGAGAAGAGGGAGAGCTCCTCAGCAGGCTCCCTTTTATCGAGCCTCCCGTCAGGTGATTGGCCATGGCAAAATTAAGGTTCAAAGTAGGCGGTGGCTTCATGTCCTCCCAGGTGCAGCTCCTCCTGATCAGCACCTGGTGGAAAACTAGGGGAGAGAGCAGCAGAGGAAAACAACAACCTAATGCCCCTGCTGGGCATGTAACACCCCCACCCATATAAGTCCAAACACCTTGTGTTTGGAACAAGACAAAATCTACAACCCTACCAACTATGCTGCACGTGAAAGTGCATCAGCGATAATGTTTTCAGAGCCCTTTTTATGGCTGATTTCCAGATTGTAGTTGTGAACAATCAGGGACCAACGCATGAGACGATGGTTATGGTTGTACATGCGATGAAGGAATATCAGGGGGTTATGATCAGTAAAAACCTTGATAGGCTTTTCACTCGACCCCAGGTAAACTTCGAAATGCTGCAGAGCAAGCAAGAGTGCCAGAGCTTCTTTCTCGATGGTGGAATACTTAAGTTGATGTTTATCAAACTTACGAGAGAAGTAACTCACTGGGTGATCGATGCCCTGGTCATCCTCTTGCAGAAGCACGGCCCCAGCCCCAACTGCACAGGCATCTACTTCCAGCTTAAAGGGGGAGGTGAAATCTGGAGCAGACAGAACTGGAGAGCAACAAAGAAGACCTTTCAGACTGTCAAATGACCGTTGACACTCACCAGACCAGACGAAGGGCTTGGATGGACTAGTTAAGGTGGTCAGTGGGGCTGCCACAGAGGAAAAGTTTCTGCAAAACCGGCGATAATAACCAGCCATCCCAAGGAAGCGGCGCAGCTCTCGTCTGGTGGCTGGTACTGGAAACTCCGAAATTGCAGCGGTTTTCACATCTGCTGGACACACTTTTCCTTGACCAACCTGCTGACCCAGATAAAGAACAGTACCTTTCCCAAACTCGCATTTGGCAAGGTTCAGTGTAAGAGATGCGGCAGATAGGCGCCTAAAAACCTCCCTCAGTGTTTTTATGTGGCTAGCCCAGTCATCAGAATACACCACAATGTCATCCAAGTAGGCCTTACAGTTGGAAACATTGCCTAAAACCCTATTTACTAGCCTCTGGAAGGTAGCAGGAGCGTTGCATAGTCCAAAAGGCATAACTGTGTATTGTAGGAAGCTGTCAGGGGTGGCAAAGGCTGAAATTTCCGAAGCCTGGCGGGTTAAAGGAACTTGCCAATATCCCTTTAACATATCGAGCTTGCTAACATACTTTGCAGGTCCAATTTCATCGATACAATCGTCGATGCGAGGTAAAGGATGAGCATCAGGGACAGTGACGGAGTTTACCCTCCGGAAGTCAGTACAGAATCTTGGGCTTCCATCAGACTTGATATCTAGGAGACAAGGAGAGCTCCAGGAACTGCAACTCGGTACTGCAAATCCATTCCGCAATAAATATTCAACCTCTTTTTTCATCACCTCCCTCTTCGCTGGACTAACCCTATAGGCCCGCTGTTTTATTGGCAAAGGGTTTGTCAGAACAATGTCATGTGTGATGACCGAAGTCTTGGAGGGAATATCACCGAAAAGGCATGGAAAGTCATGTATGAGCGTTGTGATGTCAGTACTCTGGTCACCATGGAGATGAGATAAATAATGAGGCAAATCAGACAATACCTCAGTGTTGCCAAGTCTAGCTCCCTGTGGTGTAGCGTTACGCATCACCAAGCCATCGTCAGCAACAGAAGTCGTCACCTCAGAGAGCGAAGCCATAGGTGAAACGGTGTGGGCAGTAGGTGGCCCCTTTCCATCCTCTCGTGGGTGGTACCGTTTCAGCATGTTAACGTGACACACTCTTGTCTGTCGCCGGCGGTCAGGGGTTTTGATGACGTAGTTCGTTTCACTCACTTTGCTCCCCACCACATAAGGACCTGAAAATCTTGTTGAAAGAGCAGAACCAGGTATAGGTAAAAGAATCAATACTTTGTCTCCTGGTTGAAACTGGCAAGCAACTGCTCTCTGGTCATGGTGTTTCTTCATCTTCACTTGAGAAGAGGTCAGCGCATCCCTAGCCAGAGAGCAAGCCCGCTGGAGGCGCTCTTTGAGCCTGGCCACATACTCAGGAATGCTTTTTACCTTCAACTCCGGGCTGGTCAGATGCTCCTTTAGGACCTTTAAAGGACCCCTTACCTCACGTCCAAATACTAGTTCAGCTGGACTGAAACCTAATGACTCCTGTACTGCTTCGCGGGCAGCAAACAGAACTAGGGGAACACCATCATCCCAATCCTTCTGGGAGTCAATACAGTGCTTCCTCAACATGGATTTCATCGTTTGATGGAATCTCTCGAGTGCCCCTTGGCTTTCAGGGTGGTAAGGGCTAGATGTTATGTGTTTAACACCTAAGGATTTCAGGGCCTGAGCAAACAGCTTGGATTTAAAGTTGGTACCTTGGTCAGTCTGAACCACTTTTGGCAGACCGAACAGCGAAAAAAACTTTACCAGGGCTTTGGTGATCACTGGAGCTGTGATTTTCCGCAGGGGCACAGCTTCTGGGAACCTGGTGGAAGCACACATGATGGTTAAAAGAAACTGATTCCCAGCTTTAGTTTTCGGCAGTGGCCCCACACAATCTACAATAACCCTATCAAATGGTTCACCTGTTACTGGAATGGGACAGAGGGGAGCAGGTGGAATTACCTGATTTGGTTTACCAACCACCTGACACACATGGCAAGAACGACAGTATTGCACCACATCAGATTTAAGTCCTGGCCAAAAGAAATGTTTCAGGACTCGGTTATAGGTCTTTGTGACCCCATGGTGTCCTGACCATGGGTGGTCATGAGCTAAGGACAAAACCTGGGCACGAAAAACCGTAGGCACAACAACTTGATGAATTCCACCTCCATCCTCATTCTCTGAGACATCTCCAGTCCAGCGGCGCATCAACAGGCTGTTATCAAGGACATAAGCTACTTTCTTCCGCTTAGCTGCTTCCTGGTCAACAACAGTGGAGTGACATTTTGAGAGCGTGACATCAGTTTGTTGTTCCGCGATGAACTCTTCCCTAGTAGCTGGCAAGTTTCCAACCCCCGGACCAGGGAGGGACGGTCTCATATCATCTTGCCAAGCGTCAGGTTGGTTGGTCTCAGTCACCTCATCAGGAAGCTGGTCTGAACTCAGAAAAGAATCAGAAAGATCAATGCCATATTTCTTTGACTGAGCTCTTGTAACCACACAAGCAGGAAAAATCTCAGAAAGTGGTGGTTTGATGCTCACTGACTCCAAGTTTAAATCCGGACTGTCCAGTACCTCAGGGATGGGCATAACCTTGCCCCCAGCTAGGTCATTGCCCACAATGATATCTACACCATTAATGGGCAAAGCAGGGCGCACAGCGACTTTAAAGAATCCATTGATCAAGGAAGAACTAATGTGCACATGATGTAAAGGGACAGGTATGAATCTCATCCCCACACCCTGAATGATGGCGCTTGAGTTACAGGATGATTCATGAGACAGAGGTAATATGCCTTCTCTAATAATGGACTGAGAGCCCCCCGTGTCGCGCAACATTTTTACTGGCTGCTGGTCTTTCGGATCCCCTGTAACTGAAACAAAGCCCTCTAAAATGAAGGGCTTAAAGCAGGGATCAGGATTGCTGGCAGTTTGGGAGTTCTCAATATCTGGAAACTTACTCTTTATCAGGCCGATGCCTTTTGGTTGGGGCACGTGGGGCTGTGACTGTTTGCGCTTTAGCGATAGACAATCAACAAGAACGTGACCTTTCTTATGGCAGTAGAAGCATTCGCGAGTCTCTCGTGGTGGAGACTGTGGGCCCTTCGCCTTCTCCATAGGAGTATAGCCAGGATTGGTTCGCACAGGACCCGATACTGGGAACCTTTCTGGACGGGAGGAGGACACAAACACATTTTTGTGGGTTAAAACAAATTCATCAGCTAAGACAGCAGCTTTAGACAACGTAGTCACTTTTTGCTCATTCAAGAACACTACCAGTTTCTCTGGCAAAGCATTCTTAAAATCCTCCAGTAGCATTAACTGACGTAGGGACTCAAAATTACTTTTAACCCCACTAGCAGTGCACCATTTATCAAACAGAACCCCTTTTTCTCGCGCAAATTCAACAAAAGTCTGTCCACTGGGCTTCTTATGGACCCTGAACTTTTGCCGGTAGGCCTCTGGCACAAGCTCATATGCACGCAATATCGATTCTTTAAGCACATCATATTTCAAGCTTTCCTCTAAGGAAAGAGATGCTACCACTTCTTGTGCTTTGCCCACCAGCTTGCAGTGAAGTAAGATGGGCCACATGTCTTTAGGCCAGTCTAATGCAGTAGCAATTCTCTCAAATGCCTTGAAATAGGAGTCGACCTCTGACTCCCGAAATGTTGGCACCAAAGCTACATTTTTACCAACATTGAAAACTTGTTTGGTATGGGTTGCCTGTGTAAATGTTTCTGACTGTGGTACTTTTCGGCCAGAAGAAATCCTCTGGGCCTCTACTTCAAGCTGCCGTAATTTGACTTCCTTCTCAGCTTCTATTTCAAGCTTGCGTACCTGTAATCGGAGGTCATACTCTGCCTTTCGCATGTTTTCCTTTTCCTGTGCCTCCAGCTGGAGACGAGCTAGGCGAACCTTGAGTTTGGCACCCATACTGGATCCATGGGACTCTGGGGAGAAAGGCTCAAAGCGAGGCAAAGTAGTAGGAGCAGCCCCACCTTCAGCCCTTTCGGCTGGAGGTGTAGTCAGTGTAACTGGCACAACTTTGTCATCTTCACAAGGCAAAACCCCTTCAGCAGAAGGATTATCATCAACAGAGACAGGCATTGAGAGAACTTTTAATTCAAGTAACTTCTCCAATACTTTATTTTTGATCTCCTTTTTAACCCCATATTTGTGCACTGGAATATTAAAGTGTGCTGCAATAGCCAGTAAATCATCCTTGCGGCATGACTCTAGTTTATCAAAACTTGGGTTTTCAATAAAGTCATCCAACTCCAAACCCATTTTCAAATATGGTAACAAAACAATGACTCATCAAAACCCTGGGTTGTCTTTTAGCTCAGGGAACAAAAGATCCCGGACGAGCCCCCATTTGTGTTACGTTCCTTCGTTCTTGTCCAGGGGGGGGATAGGAACAGTACCACGACAGACCCAGGATTTAGACCAGACAAGGCGAATGGGTAACGAAAAAGGTTTAATGAAAACTCACAGCTTGGTGTACACAATGCAGGGGAGGAAAGGAGGGAGGTGGAGTGCCAAAGGAATTAAAGGAATAAAACAAAACCAGGCCTAAACTAATCCCTGATCACAAAACAAAACTCTGGCTTCTCTAAAAAAAAGGAGTTCAAAACAACAGTCAAAATTGCTACATGGGTGGCAAATGCTCCACTACTAACCTGGTGTATCTAGACAATTTACTCTACATGATGAAGTGTAGAGGGTACCCCAAACTTACCTAACTCCCTTCCCCCCACCACACACAGTTCAACATCCAAACAAAACCAAGTCTGTCAGAGCTGAGAGAGAGAAGAGGGAGAGCTCCTCAGCAGGCTCCCTTTTATCGAGCCTCCCGTCAGGTGATTGGCCATGGCAAAATTAAGGTTCAAAGTAGGCGGTGGCTTCATGTCCTCCCAGGTGCAGCTCCTCCTGATCAGCACCTGGTGGAAAACTAGGGGAGAGAGCAGCAGAGGAAAACAACAACCTAATGCCCCTGCTGGGCATGTAACACTGACAACACAAACTTTTGTCTGGTTCAGTGTAATGCTGAGTAAATATAACTGCTTGTATAAGAATATATGGGCTTATAGACTCTTGATATAAAGGGTTAGAGATTCAAGATTATTTGAGAGGTCCAGAGGATTGTAGTCAATATTAAGATGGTTCAGTGTCAAGCAGAAGTCTCATAACATGGCCCATAGAAGGACAAGTCTGCAGGTTTAGCCAAAATCCGCATATACCACAACCTAGTTTCCTCTCTTGTTAAGGGTATTCTGTTGAATGATGGTCTATCTCAGGAGTCTATTTCAATAGACATTGGTCATTTGTGTGATGGACCCATGCATTTCACATGTTTTTATGTTTTGTCTAACTGGACCTGAGAGGCTATATGAAGAATATTTTCATGGTTGACATGACAAACTTCAACATAAATATACAGTATGATACTGAAATGTCGTCTTCAGTAATTCATGTGTCTGTCTGTCTCTCTATCTTCAGGAAATGCTTGGCGACAGGGAGTTGTGTTTCAGTGGTTTCCAGAGTGTGGACATTATTACCGCCGAAGGCCCCCTCTGGATTCTTGGAGATGTATTTCTGACAGAGTTCTACAGCATCTTTGACAGAGGACAGGACCGGGTCGGCTTTGCCTCTGCTCGGCACCCAGCCAAACTCTAAGCCAGCGGTTATCAATATTGACAACTGTATCATCAATAAATAAAATTAAAAAGAGCATTTTGTTATTTTTGCACAGGTTACAATACAAATAGCGTTTATAAGGGAGCGTACCTATCTTCCCTGGGTCCTATGTTCCCTGCTTTGTATGACCCTTTTTTTTTTAAACGGGTCCTAGGTTCCCCAGTCTGGTATTTTTTCCACCATCAGTGCCGAATTCTACGGCAAATAGGCCTACGTAGGCCTACAGGCCGTTTGACACCGTATCCAAATAGGCCTAGATGAGAAGAGATTAGGCTGTTAATTGGCTTTTCTTTTTGTCACGTTTGGACAGTTTAAATAAACTAAACAAAATGTATGTATTGCGACTGGGGAACATTGGACCTTTTTGGGAAAAATGGGAAACATAGGACCTGGGGAATATAGGGATGACCCCGTTTGTAACTTGAAACTAGCTAGAACTAATAATAATAATAATAATAATTATTATTATTATTATTATTATTATTATTATTATTATTATTATTAAAGTGGCATCTCTCTTCTGTGTTTTGCAATTTTTTTTGTGCCTCAGATTTGACATTTGACCGTTTCTTTTTAACTTCTTGGGTTGTGGGCCCTTCTCAAGATACCAAATTCAGTGAATGAGTAATAGCATCCCTTGCATCTTGTTTAAGTGTAATTTTATGTTCTCTACAGCTCGTTTGCTGTTTACTTCCTGCTGCAGTTGGCTTCCTCCACTTCAGAACTACTGACGTTTTCTTACGTTTGGTGTTTCTTTAATTCCGTCTCAACTTTCTGTGTGTGCACACCATCCCGCACCTTCAGGCCTCTTTCATGGGGATTTGCGGTATTTACATAATATGCTAATTAGGAAGAACTGGCACGCGCTATTTATGAAGATGTGGGAATCATCAAAATAAGAACACAGATGCAAACACATAATGAATCTGACGTAGGTTTTTCTCAGGAACTTTTTTAGGAACAAATTTAAGAAAAAAACTTGGGAAGATATTGGAGAATAAGGCCCATTGTTCATAAGCTAACCATCATTTTCTGACATATTTTTTAACTTTGAACTAATCATAGACCATCCTCCAATCAAATTATGATTGGCTGAACTGATTATGGCCTTGGTGACACCATTCTTCATTTTTGGTGACCCCATGACAGATCAGTGACATGATTTTTTTTAAGTACAGTTTTTAGTGACGCAGCAGCAACAGTTACTGTATATTCATTATTTCAGTTACATTTACAAAAACAGAAAAAACTGCTATCACACAAAGACCGCAGATTTTGAGCCAGAAGAGATTCCTTATGGAAATCGGAAAAGTCCAATCAGCAGTCCCGAGTACTTTTACTAAAAGCAGTTACCACAGTTGAGCATTGTAACCAAAGCTGAAGTTTGTTCAGCTGCAGTTCCTCTAATGACCACAAGATAACATGAAAGAAAACCTAGAATGTTTTTAAGTGAGTGGGGAAACCCCCAAATTTGATCATTTTTCCCACTTTCTTGGTGGCTAATTTCACTTCTTCTAAAATTATGTTGAGCTATTCTTCCATAAAGAGAATATTAAACATAAAGAAGGCATTTTCTTGAATGGCATATCATTCAGCCTATCACCCTCGGCTATGGTGATTGTTGTAGGATATTCCCATACTTGCCCAAGTTTATAGGATTTAGAGCAGAATGAGGATTTTTTGTATCTTTTGAGGTCTTTAGTGTGCAATGTTAGGGGCAAGGGTTTGTCTTCAGTGAATAAGTTGGCAACGTGGTAAATCCAAAATCCAGGTTTCAAAACAGAGGGGTTGGAGTTTTCTAAGCAAATTCCCCCTTGTGACTACTCTTGTTGGATAAAGTCCAGTTCTTGGATTGTCTCTGTTTGCGCAGTATTCTCCAAGCTCTGCAATGGGGAGTCCTGGTTTTGGATCTTTTCACTGTTGTTAGTTCTTTCCTTCTCGTCACCCTCAGTAACTGCCACTCCCTCGAAATCGTGATCGTACTCAGGGTCAGGGAGCTGCAGTGTATCCATAGTTGGACAGGGAGGCCGTCGCGATTGGAATCGAGCCAGGCCTCGTCTCCACCTTCCCATAGCCTTGGGGCTTGGCAGGCTCCGTACCGATGCTTTCGATGACTGCCTGGAGAACTGGAGGGAGAACTGGCGCCCCCGTGGCCGGGTTGGTGGATGATTTGTCCAGCGGAATTCTTTGGGTCCCAACTGCGTGGGGGAACAGCAGACCGAGGGGTCGGCCCTGGAAACACAAAGAATTAGTCAGACCACAAGGGAAAAGAAGTGGAAGGAAAGGATTATAAGACCGACTGTGGTTGCTAGTCATTTTGGGAATCCCATCATCTCAAAACAGCAGTGTAATGGTTTCATGAAGGAGTAGAATGTCAGAAGTTATGACACTGAATTACCTTGGGGCATCCAAGACCAGTGCCTCCTCAGAGCGTGAGTGATCTGGTCCAGTCTGAGGTTTTGCCACTTCACCATTGCCAGAAGAATCCATGTTGTGACAGATGTTTGCCACTTCACCATTGCCAGAAGAAATGTTGTGACAAATGTTTGCCACTTCACCATTGCCAGAAGAAGCCATGTTGTGACAAATGTCACCGGACAACGGCGGGCTGATGACGAGCCGGGGGAAAACAGTAGAGGGGGAGCTTTCAGGGGATGGAGGGTTGCTGCTGACCTCCCTTAAGGTGGATAGGGTAACCATGGTAGGGGAGGGTAGACCCAACTCCTCTGGGTGAGGACTAACCCTGGAATGATTGACGGATAATAAAATGGATGTCAGAAAGAACCACCTCTGAGCAGCTGCCAAGCTGCCTAATAATACAAAATTGTAACTGAGGTCAGCCAATATGGGTAACCTGAAGTCTGGGAAGAAGCTTCCTGTTGCATCACTGCTGTGTCGTTTGAAGATGGGTCGAGGATGCCGGAGTTCAAGAGGCTCTTGGACACTAAGGAGCCGGCGGACTCGACCCAGAACCTTCAAATATACATGGACATGACTTTATAAAAGGCTGTTCATCCATTCAGGACTCAAACTAAGTATGTAAAGAAAAAGAACTAAGAACTACAGTAGCAGTCAAACAAACACTTAAAACTCTCCAGTGTCCAGACCTCAGCATCGAGTGAGCACCCGTCCTGGCTACATTTTTTGCAAGAAGGGTCATTCTCTTCAATTGGAAATCATCAGACACTCCACCATTTAGACACTGGGATAGAGATCTGCTGATGTCTTCAGGTTAAGAGAAGATCAGCTATTTATTTCAGAGTAAGTCCAACATTTTCTCAAAGACCTGGGATCCCTTTAATGCTTATCTGGCGAAGAATTTCGAATTTAACCGGTTCATCCGTGTTGTTTCCTTTTTTGCTCTCTCCCTTTAATTTAGTATTGACATTGGTACTATTGTCATTATTATTTTATTGTAGAACCTGGCACGCCATGTATAATCTATGTATGTATCTTTTTCTTTGCATATTTCTAGCTTGTTTCTCTGCATCTCCCTGTCTAGATAACTGACAGGCTATGTAATGAGCCACAAACCTGAATTGTTCTTGTTTGTGTTCTTTATTACAAAACCAAGAAAAAGGTATAAAATGTTTTTTAAAACATATTCCTTATTTTCTTTTTAGAAATGTTTAATATTTATCAATATGTTATGTGTACCAGTCATCCACATTTTGGGATTCTGACACTATTGCACAAAGAGTCTTATACTGTATAATTTGGCATTTATGGACATTTTTAAAACCTGTTGGAAAGAAATGGCTCTAACAATACCATAGCATGCCTTCCTTTTATTAATAGTTTGCATTATATTTCCCTGATACCTATCAAGTAGTTTTTGCTATAACCTGCTTTCTGGCAAAAAGACAATTATACAGGAAACTGAAGTAATAAAACACTCCATATTACCGACTCTTGGCGCCAAGCCAAAACAGAGTCCCGTTGCTGTGGACAACTGTCGCTAATGTCAGTGTCATCACACTGCAGGATGTCCGAGAGTCTGGAAGAGAGAGAAAGAGAAGGTTTTTCATTTTGCTGATGGAACTACTCAAAAACCTAACTAATTCTCTCATTGACTGATATTTTTCCAGAATATGGACCCGTGGTGATCCACTGGAAGGGACAGAACTTAGCCTTTCTATCGGCTATAATGAGGGGGAACACCAGGGCTCTCAAGTCTCAAGCATTGGGCGCGAGACACACACATTTTAACCTGTCCACACACCTAGTATTTCTCATGCAGAGAAATTATTGGGATAATAAGTTTGTTAGTAGATATTCATTGCAAAAATTCACAAAACAAAACTAAAGAGAGTCATCCAGCAGGGAGGGAGATTATGTGACCGTCTCACTTGAAAAAAATAAAAACAGCCGTGCAGCAGTTGGATCATGGATATTGGGGTCATTGAAAATAAATTTAATCATCCAGCAGTTAGCAGGGTAGTTGCACATTTTTTAAATTCTTCTTTCAATAATGAGATGATCACTGCATCGTCTTCACTGCTGGATGACTCCGTTTCTTTTCAATGATCCTGATTGGGTCCTGGTGGACTTCAGGACCAGTTTACAGCACCTGACCTGAACGTCCCCGATCCCAAACTGCTCGGCGATCACTCACCACAATCTGTCCTTCATCTGCGCATCTTTATAGTCTTCAGACTGTCATACAGCGCTTTGCTTTGAGTGACGAAGTGGATGAGCTCATTTGTATCTACTTT
Organism: Chelidonichthys spinosus; assembly: GCA_029853015.1. Classification (NCBI taxonomy): domain Eukaryota; kingdom Metazoa; phylum Chordata; class Actinopteri; order Perciformes; family Triglidae; genus Chelidonichthys; species Chelidonichthys spinosus. Next base: position 3,044,277 of record CM056841.1, read on the forward strand.
TTGTGTTGTCTCCGTTGGCTGCGAGTGGTCAAAACACCTCCCGAAAAGTTTTTTCACGGACGAAGAATTCCCATACTCTGCTGCTATATCTTGTGATACTTTGAGTAGGGCCCGTGGTTAGCTACAGTATGTCAATTATTCTGTCCTTGTTGTTTACTGTAGTTGAACAAAGGACCATCCCCTCAGCAGCTCCAAAGCTGAATACTAACAAAGGGTTATGCACTGCAGCCGCAGGAGAAGGGAACAAGCTCTTTGCTTTGAGTGACGAGGTGGATGAGCTTGTTTGTATATGTCGAATGTTCTTTTGTCTACGTTGGCTCAGTCAAAATCTCACTCTAAACTCAGTTTTAAACCTGAGAGCCCTGGGGAACACTTTTGACACATTTCTATGATGTGTAATGAGAAAAATATGTGTGTGTATGTTGACCCCATGTCTGTGGTAGAGCCGAGGAAAGAAGGGATGCAGTAGTCAGCAGCAGCCAGCGTGTACGGTGGCCGAGCCTCACAGTCGTTCCAGTACATGTCTTTGGTCATGTGAGGCAGGTTCATGTGCATCTCATCTACAGCCAGCAGAGACACCTGAAAGGGAAGGGAAACAGGAAGTAATGACTCTGAAAGGATTTCATTGTGGTTTCTGTCCAGAAAATGTCAGTGCACCATTTAGTAGAGCGCTACATTGAGTCCTCAAACCCAGCCATGAGTCAGCATTTTTACACTTCCAGTTTCCACTTCTAGAAGTCATGTATTTTTTTATGTTATTTTGGTTGGATAAGGTCTGTGGTTTGCACAAACAGAAGAGATTTTTTATCTTTAATATGAAATACTTTTATTTCTCTGAACACATCCATCCATCATCAACCGCTTATCCTGTGTTGAGGGGGACGGAGCCGATCCCAGCTGTCTTTGGGCTAAGGCAGGGTTCACCCTGGACAGGTCGCCAGTCTATCACAGGGAGACATGTAGAGACAGACAGGTAAATGTTCTATCACAGGGAGACATGTAGAGACGGACAGGTCCATCCTGCATGTCTTTGGACTGTGGGAGGAAGCCGGAGAACCCGGAGACAACCCACGCTAACATGGGGAGAACATGCAAACTCCACACAGAAGACAACATAAAAAGTCCAATTTCCAAAAAAGGACACAAACAGCAGTCTCCTGTGTGAAGTCCTGTGTTTGTGACCCATCAGCCCCTTTTACAAGCTCAGGACGTTGATCCGAAGAAGATAAAAAGCCAGTTGTTGCTTGTGCAAGGCCGCCATTGCATGCATCGACATGTATATGATGCACAGCAACTTCGCTTGAAGTGTTGTGTAAATGAGCAAAAGTATCTCCACTCTTGGTTCCCCTTCCATTGTTTTTATGGTTTGCTGGGGTCCGACACATTCAAAACAACTCACAGGCTAGATGCGTTATATAATTTCTAGGTCTACCCCTGGGCTGATTTCCAGTTGGACGTCCAGTTGGAACCCCTCTAAAAGGAGGCGCCCAGGAGGTATCCTGATTAGATCCCCATACCATCTGAAATGGCTCTTTTCAATGTGAAGGAGCAGCAGCTCTACCCTGAGTTCCCTCCGGATGTCTGAGCTCCTCCCCCTATTTCTAAGGTAAGGATTGGAGCGTATATGGACTGGTAAATCGAGGGCTTTTTCTTCTGACTCAGCTCCTTCCTCACCACAACGCTCTGGCACAACGTCCACATCACTGGTGAACAAGACCCTGAGATACTTGAACTTCCCCACTTGCGGCTGTGACTCATTCCCAACCTGGAGCACCATGGCCTCCATCGAATCGCAACCTTAACGTGGTGGACGAGTTTGTGTGCCCCAGTGATCCTGGGGGCTGTGTTGTCGGGGGAACAGCTCCTGGTAGGGTCTCCCAAGGCCAAGTGGTCCCAGGAGAGGGGCCAGACAAAGAGCGATTCAGAAAACCCTCATGGAATGGCACAATGAAGGCTGCGTCACCAAGCCTGGATAAGGGAGACCGGGGCCCCCTCCCTGTGGACCTACCACCTGCAGGGATAGGCATTTGGATCTGGTTCAATGTAAACCATGTTGATCCCCGGAATTGCAGACTGAGACTGAGGAAACAATCCTCTTAATGATTGCTGTGATATAGCGTGGCAGCTAATTTGTGTCAGATAACATCATGTACTCCATTGTTATTGGCTGCTGACCTGAAGGTTCCTGTCGATGATCCAGTTAGCTTCAAAGTCATCATCGTCCTCCCCAAATGGGTTGATCAGCTGCTCTGCAACCTGACAACAAGGCAAATCATCTTTTTAATGATAGTTTTCTTTTCCTATTTATTTATATATTTTAATCCTCCCGCCCTCAACCCCTCCTCAACATAATTTATTGATAACATCCTATTTATTTTCTTATGTTTCTTTTTTTCTTTTTCCTTTCATTTAGAAACACCCGCATATATGGATGGAATAAGGCAAAACTAACCAACTAACTAACTAACCTACTAACTAACTAACTAATGACACAAAACAAGGTATTCTTCCAACGTTCACATCTTCAGCAGTAACCAATGGGCTTGTGGCTGCAGACAGGAAGTCAGAAACTCTCTTTACAAAAATACATAATAATAAAATATCGCCAGTGTTACCCTTTAAGGAAAAGTCACCTTCAGCCAGCCGGAGTAGAAGAAGAACTGCAGCAGTGTGAAGACGGGGATGTAGAGGTCAAGGTCATGACCTTGGTAACCCTGGCAGGGGTCGAGGAACTGACGACCAATCAGACACGCAAAGAAAAATGTGTAGACGGCAAGAGTGACGACCTGCAGAGCAAGACGAGAGAGCTTTACTGTTTGTGTGGGAGATTCAGAGCGCTGATTCAGTTACAGTAATGATGGAAGATGATGTGATTTAATGAGCTCAATGATAAAGAGTGACAGGCCTGTGTGTAAACCAGCGGGATGCCAACCCAGTCGTAGCCGAAAAGAGTTGCACACCAAGTCCTGAACAGATTCATCTCCTGGAGATTCAACACAAAAGTCTGTTAGTCAACGGGCTGACTGGACGAATGATTTCCCTGCTCCTCTGGGCTAAAGCTGGGTGTCCCGTTACCCCCACATCTGGTTTATGTGGTGCACACTAACGGGGAAGTCTTAATGTGTGTGGCTGCTTGAGTGCCATTTTCTCTTTGACAGGATATTTTTGTAACCTGATGAGTCACTTCTATGGATCATATTGTGAAGCACTTCTAATCATCCAGCGTTGTAAAGTAACTGAGTGCATTCACTCAAAATCTACAGACCCTTTCTATACCTTTAGAAGCTTTAAATGTTAGATAAAAATTGTGAGCAGCTTCTTAATGTGTGGTTGTTACATGTTTGGTCTCAACTGGTAACTGGCTGTAAGTAAATGGTTTATGTAGATAATAAACACAGATGTATTTAAAATCAATTGAAGGGTTTTTCGAAGACACCTACATGTTCTGTTTTCAACAGCCACCATCACCACTAGTAACCATACTGCCAAACACTGCAATGTCTGTGGCACCAAGCCAATACATGCGACTATCACGGGAATGTAAAAGTCCCAGTCGGCAAGTCCAGCGGATCGAGGGCACTCTGTCAGATTTTGAATGTTTCCAACTCTCAGGCTCCTCCCCCACGACCACCGAGCTCCTTCCCCTCGACTCCGTGTCCTTTGAAACCCCTTAGATCACGCCACCTTTGAAATGATGGTCCAATGTTGACTCTGGTTTTATCACGGGCACCGTCGCAATCTTTCTTTTTTTCCTTCTTTTCCACCGGTGTTTTCTTTTCCTTGGTTGTTTTGGACCTCCTCGTTTCGGTTCTGACGAGGAATTGTAAGCTTGTTGCTACTTCCCTCCACCTCCCTCCTGTGATAGTGGTACGACCCGAGGGAAGAGGATTTTTTGCAAAACTTAGAGTGCTTATTTTTCTAAAACCGGATGATTTATGTTGTTCTATTGGAGTATAGTGTCGGCTTCAGTGAATATAATCAAAAAAATGTTGCCGACTGGGACTTTAAATCTCAGTAAGGTCAGAGCTCTGAGTCTACATCCTAGTGTTCATGTAGCATTCTGTACACAACCTCAGATAATGTAGGTGGATCATCTGGTGATGCTCCAGGTGTGTTGAAGTTGAATGATTGTAATACACTGAAGAATAAAGAAGAAACTTCTCTGGCTCAATTCAACTCTTTAAAAAAGCCTCTTGGATTCGCTGGAAAATGCATCATCACAAAGCTGGAAACAGGTTTCTTTAGGGATACGGTTCACACATATGATGATTGTATAGACTATGATGCAGATTCAACTAGTTAAATACATGCAGCATACACATTAACGTAATACTAATCCAGAAACTTCAGATATATTAGTAAAACATTTTTACTGCACAATTAAGTACTACGAGTGCATATACACTATTTTCTTTGTATACTTTTACTCCAGGGATGTTTTCAGTGGCTCAAAAAGTGGGGTATTATGACAAATATTTAAGTTTTGCAATAATTTTGCTTCCATCGGATATTTGTGCTAGCTTTTTAAAAAAAAATTCATGTAACATTTTTTCTTTATCTGAAATGTTTTGTCTGTCCCCCACTAAATGTGTAATAGACCTGCATTTCTAAAGTGCTTTTCTAGTATTCTTGACCACTAAAGGCACTTTAAACTACATGTCTACATTCACCCATTCACACAGAGGAACTGGATCCAATCGAATAGCATAGCCTTTGGACACTTCGGCATGCAGACAGGAGGAGCCAATCAAACCACCAAGCTTTCAATTAGAGGATGACACCTTCCCCTCTGAGCCACAGTCACCCCCAACATTAAACATTATCTAAAAGCTAATACAAAAGGTTTAGGGTCACATTGAGGATGTTCTGCAGGTCGATGCTGTCCTGGATCCGTCCTTCCTGTCTCGCTTTAGACGCCAAGTTGGAGAACCAGACAACAGGGATCCAGTACTTCAGGTGAGGGGAGCGGATGTTGTCAAACACCTTCCTCTCCTCTGGAGTCATAAAACCTGCACACACAGACTCCATTTATGCTCAGTATTCCCCTGACTTCAATTCATCAGGCAGCCATCTCAGGGTCTGAAAAGTGAAACCAAGCTGAAGCTGCATTCTTTCTACTGGCCATCGCATGGCGAGAAAATGCTCCTACTTCTCTCTTGATGTATTATCTCAGTAAACATTGTAAACATGAGTTTATGGTCTCAATCTCTAGTTTCATGTCGTCTTCAACCCAGCATGATGTTCATTTAGTCAATGTTTTGCTTATGTAGTGCTTAAGGGGCGGGGTCTACCTTGTGATTGACAGGTTGCTACTATGACCTTGCTACTGTAGCTTAGTCAGCTACTGAGATGACTTTCACACTTAGCTGTAAAGTTGACCTTGAATCATGGAAAATAACTTGTTAGCAGCTTCACAATAGACGCCAGATGGATCCAGATCCAGTAAGGGTGCTGCTTGAGGTGCCAATGTGCCACTTGTGGTCGTCAGTTTGCTCCACTGCTCAGTCCAAAAATCTTCACTTACGTTCACTGGTAGCAAAAATCCAAGATGGCGACAGGACTAACCCTCCATCTGATCATACTGCATTTTGTTGCTTTGTACGTGTGACATGCGCAATGACAATACAATTGCATTTGGAATCTTGTGTTGTTATGATGACTACACCCACTTCTTATATAGACTCTATGATCTGAGCCGACAGATTTAAGGGTTACTACTATTAATTATAACAGTCAGCTGGAGTTCAGGTCCCTTCCCCTCTGTTCCTCCTCCTTCCTGTAAGCATCCGATGCAACCCCGGGGATCGGCTCGTTATCGGCCAATTAGAGCAGGAGCTGCAGCAGAGCAGAGCTCACTGTGACGAACCTGTTAGTTAAAGACTCAGACACAATGCAATCAGAAAGTCTGTAAGATTTCCATGAAGCCAAATGACTGAGCAGATTAAAGCAACACTAAAGAGTATTTAGTGCCTTAAAATAATGTTTCCAAAATAGTTTCAGTGGTTCATCATCTCAAAACCGGGTGAACGGCACTTCAGCATTCGCTCTGCAGCCCTCCATTGGCTGTAACCGCACTATGTAACTTTGCCTCATCAGGTAGCGGTTTTGTAGTTCTAATGAGACTACGAATTTGACCTGCTTTACGGCACGCGTTACAAAAGCCGGTAGGTGGAGGCTCTGCGTTGAGATCAGTGGGAGAACACCCGGCAGGTGCGTGGAAGATACCTTGCAGCTAGGTAGTTTTAAATTGGCGTCATGGCAGAGCCTGCAAAGAAAAGGAGGATTATAATGTCCCATAAGGCAAATGAAAGAAAACGGGAGCATGACAAAAAAGCACTCGTACGAGAGTGAATATCGGACCGGCTCACACTCGTTGGCGAGAGCTGAAGGAGGCTACAAAATGCAAGACAGATGATGACTTGGCTTTGTTGCTGCTGGACATGTAAATAATACCGGTAATCATATTTTGTCCAACAGTGTGCATCTGTGTACAATACATTGTCGATTATTTTATTGGCTCATGTTAGCTAAGGCGTTAGCTATTGTGCTAATATATATGTAACTATCACTATGGCTCATGTTAGCTAATCTTAGCTAAGGCGTTAGCTTCTCTACCTTGTCACTGGACATCGTTCAAATCGTTCATCGTTTCCAGAGCCAGTTCTGCATACAAACAAACAACGTGCTTGCGACGGTAGGCTGCGGTAGGCTAAATTATTTACGACGGCAGTAATGGACAATTCCCTTCCAACCTGTAGGGGGACCGAAGAGGAAAAGTTCTTAAGTGTTGCTTTAAGAGCCAAGAATTCCTTGGAAAGATAGATTTGGAATATTAGAATTTAAAGATTTCATATATTCATTATATATTATACTTAGATATAGACTTTTTGCAATGCATGTATCACCTCCCACCTGCATAGGAAAGGTTGACTGATCCGTCTTTCTGATAAAACAAACATGTCAACTACAGATTTTGATTTTGTGGTTGTTTCTAAAGTTTCAGGATATATATATATATCGCCATGTCTCTTGCCTTTGACTACTGTATGTATTTTTTGGAAAATTTTTGCAACCACAGGAGTCTCCCCCTGATGGTCAGTAGAGAGAATGCAAGTTTAAGGCAATTCAGCTTTGACTTCACTTTTCCGGCAGTTGTCCTCTTGCATCAGACGCTTACCTGCCTCGACCACGTGGTCGATGGTGGGGAAGCGTTTGCAGACAGCTGTGCTGACGGAGCGGAAGATGAGCAGCGACGTCAGGTTAACATAACGCATCAGCGTCCGACGAAGCAGGCGGCCATATTCATCTTTACCCTGAACACAGCTGGAGGAGGCAAAAGGGAAACCCTTGAACTACCCACCAACGCTGTGAATTCAGGAGCGCTCTATGTTCCTATGGACAGTAAACTAACCACCATCTGTCTAGTGTCCCTAAAACTCCAGTGATTGTTAAGTACTTAGCTTAAGTACAGGTATCCACCAAGTATTTCCAGTGAAATTTACTTGAAGTATTTACTTTCAGTTTCAAATATGGAACAAGATTATGTTTTCTTTTCATTTTATGCACACAAGATAATAATTTGTCCGTTAATATAATACATTGTATTTTAATAAGTTTCCACATGTTTTGTGTGTAAAATCAAAGTAATTATAGTTCTCTAATGAAGTATATTACTTCCCTCTGAGATGTAGGGAGAATGAATCAGCATACCTGGAGATGAGGAACATGAGTCGGTCCGGCCACGGAAGGTTAACGAACTGATTCCACCATCTATTCACCACCAGAGTCACATAAAAACCTAAAACACAAACATGAATATTCCACATTAGCTCATAGAAATAAAGCTGATATTTAGGATACAAATTAAAATAGATCTGACACCGCTCTTCCCGTTCAAGTACATCACATGTGTTAATAGCATTGTACTGTATATATGTGAGCCGGAAATTGTGTGTTCAGTTGTGTGTGTGTGTGTGGACCAATAGACTGTATGGAACTAGTCATTGCGATGTCACCCATTGGTTGGTGGATTACGGTTTTGAAACCAGATTTGGACTGTGGATCTGATAAACACAAGTGTCAGGGCGGCAACCCTGGCAGCAACCTTACTGGATCTGGATCCATCTGGATTCTGATGTGTTAAAAAAAGTTAGCTTCCAAAGTAAATGTACTTATTGGGCAAGCAACCTTAATATTAATAGGCCTATGTTAATTTCATATTCTTATTACATAGGTATGGGATTTGTCTTTGTTTTAATGTAGAGGATGTTTGGCTTCTGAAAAACAGGGTTGTTTGGAGGTTGACAGAATCGCAGCAGCATACTGTAGATACAACATGTTCTCTGGGAATGAGAGGACATCAGATACACGAACACTCAGCCTTTCTCTGCTCTTTAATGATCTGATTCCATTAGCAGCCTGCTAATGAGGCAACCCAACGCTCTGTCTGTCCGTCTGTCTCTCTGCTCAGGCAGGAAGCGGAGTCATAGTTATATCTTAATAGGGCTGAGAGATACCAGATTTTTAAGAATTCGATACGATACTTTATGTTAGAATGATTATAATGCTACTTTCTCAAATGGGTATGGGATTTCTCAGAATAATAATCATTTTTCTTTTAAAATGTACTGGACATTAACAACACATTTAAAACAACATCCAAAATACACATTTAGGATTTATTTTACTGATAGATAAGAGAGGTACATTTCTCTTTGTGAAATCTAATATGTCAGAAAATGAAACGCAAAATTGTGTACCTACATCCAATAGAAAGCATATTCTTGCTGCATATTTTATTAAATAATTCCGAAAATGTTTAAAACTTGAGAAGATTTGTGGTGATATCTAGTTATGTATGTATTACCTGTAGTGTGTGGATGATAGGGCAGATAGACACATTGAATGGACATGCATTTATGTGAGTGCTGTCTTTTTGAGCACTAAAAGCTCTTTACATTCACCGATTCACACACTGATGGCAGAGGCTGCCCATCAGCAGAGTCCCACTGCTGGTTCTCCACAGCTTCCTTCCCTCCAGTAGGCCTTGTATGTAAACTCCTATTCACAAGTGTTACTAAAAGAAAGGATCCAAGTATGTTTTCACATACAAGGAATTGGTGTTTATACATGATAAGCATAATAGCCAACATGCTAGTTATGAACGTTAGCCATTAGGGCTAGCGATTAGCATGAGGACAGTAATTAGCACAAGCTAATTGAAAGAGTACAGCCATCCTGAAGGGTAAGTTAATGTTAGTTAGTAACCTACGTCAGCCCTGCAGTTCATTTCAAGTTCATGTACTTTTATGTTCTGTAATAGTAGCAAAGCTAGCTAGATGAATACCCATAAATAAGTTAAACAACATGCTCCACACACTCTTGTCACAGAGTATGAAAACACAATCGTATCGGCGGGTAATTAGTCAATAGCACTGATTTACCAGATTTGATCAGTATTTGATAGTTTAATTTCCACATAAAAGAGAGAAATGGCCTGTGATTGTAATGTGAATGGCCGTGTCTTAGCCAATGAATGAATGGCCAATTTCAGAACAACATATTATTTTATTGTATTCTTGGAGTCTCCAGATGGCTCCTTGGAAAAGGCACCGACTGTGGGACTCTATAGTTCTGGACGGAAACCCAGGTAAACCCAACTGTGTCACGAGGGTAACCTGGGAACGTCTGGCAGACCTCCCCTTTTCATGCATGGAGAAGTTGTTCAAAACTACCATGTGGACCATGTTCAAAACTTCCATTATGGAAGCGGCTGCTTGGAGTTGTGGCCAAAAGGTCATCGGGGCCTGTCATGGTGGCAACCAAAGGAAGCTGTCAAGCTGAAGAAGGCCTATCGGGCTTGGCTGGCCCAGGGTCTCCCAAAACAGCTGACAGGTACCGTTTGTCCAGAAGGGCTACAGCTGAAGCAAAAGCAAAACAGGGTGTGGTAGGAGTTGGGGGAGACTCTGGACTGGACTTTTTTTTTGGCCACCAGGAAGTTCTGGCAAACCATAAGACTGCAGACCCGGACTGGGGAAATGGTTTGAGTGGCGGAGAGAACACTGAGGAACTCCTGAACCCGATCAACACATACTCTACAGAGGGGGCGGAGTCCGAGTGGGTGCTGACCTCCACCAGGGTTGTTCCTTGTCACTAATCCTGTTGGTGATTTTGTTGTGCAGGACTTCAAGGCACAGCCAGGGGGAGGAAAGTGTCCAGGGACCACAGAATTGCATCCCAGCTTTTTGCAGATGATGTGGTTCTGTTGGCTCCATCAGAATGCGACCTGCAGCACATACTGGCCATGGTGAGAAATGAACACACTTCTGTCTACATAGACTTAAAGGTCATAATGATAACATCCATCCATCCATCCATTTTCTACCGCTTATCCTGTGTTCAGGGTCGCGGGGGGGCTGGAGCCGATCCCAGCTGTCATTGGGTGAAGGCAGGGAACACCCTGGACAGGTCGCCAGTCTATCACAGGGCCGACATGTAGAGACAGACAACCATTCACGCTCACATTCACACCTACGGGCAATTTAGAGTCACCAATTAACCTATCCCCTTCCTGCATGTCTTTGGACTGTGGGAGGAAGCCGGAGAACCCGGAGAGAACATGCAAACTCCACACAGAAGGAACCCGAGAATCAAACCCGGCACCCTCTTGCTGTGAGGCGAGAGTGCTACCTACTACACCACCATACAGTCCCATAATGATAACAGTTTTATTTAAACAAATATTTTTTAAAATAATAATACATCCACAGAGCTTTTAGAATCAAAAGTATCACTTCTTGTGAAAAACATTTTTTGATTGTGAATTAATAATTTTTTAAAATTTTGACGGGTCCAAAATTAATGTTTAGTTTACATCTGTGTAGATGTGTGACGTGTGGCTGCGGCTTCTAGCAAGGCTTGTGAGCCAATAGAATAACAACGTTGATATCACATGGCATCTCTGCATAGTCAAGAGTCTTTGGGGTTGCCAGTTAGTGTGGGAAAAAGGGAAAAATGGCTGAGTTTGACGGTAAGCCGGCAGCATTTCGGTACCAGTCCCAAGTGCTAAGAACTGGCAACCCATTGAGGGCGCATGCGCTTTGACAGCTGAGTTGTGATGTGAAAATGTCCTCTGTGGCAAGGCTGTAAAAAATTTGGCTCCGGCCTCATCACTCCCCCGATAAACTTACAAGAGACAATGGGTAGTGATGAGTAAATATCTTAACCCCCCCCTCCAGAGCCTACAGGTGGATGCTGGGGAGGTGGGAGGGGTTTGTACGAAGTTGACAGCAGTACTGACGTGCAGCAGAGGCAATGACAGCCGAAGGGGGGGCACAGGAAACGTCATAGCTTAAATAAACCGCCAAATAGGGAGGATGTGAGTGGGAGAAGATTATTGGACTATGAGGTATGTCACATGATTATGAAGGCGCGGCTTGAGTTGTCTGCCTGAACTAGCTCGCAGGCTTCGCTCCATTTTTAGATGGCTATGAACAAAAAGAGGTTGGATACTAGGGGTAAAACCAGAGTAAACGTCAGTCATATCAGACGCCATTTCTTCCTTTTTTATATGTGACAGATATAGATATGAGAGTTTTTTAATGTTCTGGCTCTTTTTTGATGGTATTTTTTCCACTAGGCTTGAATGTGTTTTGTCTCAGATTGCCTTAAACTTGAAAGTTATAAGCAAGATTTCAAAAAGTAATTTGCTTATCATTAATCATTCCAGACCTTTGAATATTAAGTTTGAGATCATGATTCTGCTCCAAGATGTAACAGGCTCTTCTTTGACCTGTCCTATAATCTTCTACAAATTGAAATCTGGCCAGTGAGTATAATCATTTTGAAAGGATTTTGTTCTAAAATATAAAGAAATATCCTTTACATTGATTTTTTAACCATGCTAATCTTGAAGCACAACATAGAAGCCACCACGTTACATTTCACTTAATATATCGCTTGTATATATGACAACAAACCTTTGAAATGTTGAATTCTTTAATGCTATATGGGAATGGCAACTACAGTATGATTAGTAATGTTTGTGTTTCTGGCAACCAAAGGAGGACGTTCATGTATGTATTGGGATGGGAGCTTTCGATGCATATTGTTCTTCAACAGAATTGCCAAATATGAATGTATTGATATGTATAGCCATTTAAAAACAACCACAGTGCTGAACAAACATAAAATGCATATAAATGCAAAGCAAACAGTAAGAACAGAAGAAAACACTAAACATAGCAGCAGTGTTTAAATGTTTCTGTTCTGAACAGTTTTTATATGAATTGGTAGGTTGTCCTAGGCGGCCACCATCGGTTGGATGGAGTGGCATTTCTAGAGCGCTTTTCTAGTCTTTTCGACCAATCACACGTCACACATGTCATTTCGACACATCTTATCTAGTCTAACTCATTCACACACATTCACATGCCGATGGCACAGCCTTTGGGTAATTTGGGTATCTTTTTTGTGTCTTGGGACCCCAAGGAACATGTGATTGGTTGATCTCAGTGCTCAAACTGGAGTAGATAGATAAGGTTGGACAGAGGTCTGAAGGAAGGGAGTGGAATTTTTTTCGGTTGTGTCAAATATAGTCTCATTGATTTTTCCAAGATGACCCACTCTGCCTTTAACATTTAGATTTAACTTTGACGTCATCATTTTAAGTTAACACATATTGCAAATGGGGTCAAAAGTGACATAACAAATTATACCACTTTTTTTTACATTGTTTGTAGCTAAATGTGGCAAGATTCTGTTCATTTCACCTTGAGCCACTTTACAAGTGGCACCCCATAGACTGGCTGCTGCATTATGTACTAACTGCAGTCAATTGAGAGACTGCATACAAAGCATTTCAGTAGTCTAACCATGAGGCAATAATGAATAACTCTCCTGAGGTCTTTGGGAGTGAGATTGGTCTTGACCTTGGCTAAAAGTGTGAAATGGAGAAAGTTGGTTCGGGCAACAGGACTAATTTGTTCATCAAATTAAAAGGAGGTGTCAAAGATCACTACAAGATGCATTTGGATGCAACCTTTTGTTAAAATACAACAAAACTCTCATAGAAATGCCTAGAAGCTTTAGTGGATATATATGTGACGTGAACATGCACTAATATAACCCATCTTTTTCCCCTTTTTCTGTTCTGTTTGTGAATAATACTATGATAATAGTCCTATGAGAGCAAATAGTGAGACGTACCCAGAACAAAGGTGACCGGGATCTGCTCTGCATATTTATCGCAGTACATGGAAAGTTTCTCGAACAGCCTCTTCTGTTGCTCAGAGAGGGCGACCCTGCAGCACAAAGGAAAGATTAGAACATTTACTCAAGTGGTGTACTTGCAAATTCAAGGTAGTATCGCAAGTTTGGCGGCAGGATCAATTGTATTTATTTTTGGGATCATATGGTCCCAGATACTCTGCGTTGATATTGCTTGGTGGATTTAATTGAGCTGTAGTCACTGTGAATAGCAAGACACATGTATGTGCCCAAATCAACAACTTTGTTGTGATTTAATTGCAACAAATGGATAAAGATGATGCAGAAGTAACAACATATTGACGGCGATTGACAAAGTCTGAAGCCAAGTCTGTCTGCAAGACGATATGTTAATAAATAATAACTTTTAAAATGCTTGATTTCTGAATGACGTTCGGATCAATCGGGGCTAGGCTACGCTAACACAGAGTTCGTAGAGCTCTGGAAGACAACAGACCATCTGCAGCGGATGCTGGGTGGAATTGTGCGTCAACTGGAGGCGAAGATGGCACTGTGAAACTGCGGGAGACCACAGACAACTATGATATGTTTTGTCTCCATTTCTGATTCAGTGACCAGTGTCGACAGTCAGAGAATCTCATCGCTGATTGGCTTCGCGTCAGAGAGTCATGCACAAATGATCCTCATTCGCATTTGTTTGCGTCTTTGCATTGACTTTATATGCAATTGTGTCGTGTTTGGTGTGAACTACTGTTGCTTTCATTCACGAAAATTATGACTAAATATCATCGTTAACAAACCTTTAACACGTGAGGAAAACGAGATGAGAAGCAACGAAAATGCTGGTCATGTGACGATAACATATTTGGTGGGTAAAATAAATATGTTGTAAATTCAAATCAGAGCGTCTTCTGTGTCTGGAATGGATGTATTCTTGAGTCTATAATGTAACAATAATATAATAATAACATAACCTTGTTTGAATCATGAAATGGGTTTGGCTTAATACAATCTTTGAATAAAACTAGACTAAAATAGTTATGGACAGTTCTGACTAAAAAATGCTCAGACTTTTAGTCGACTGAAACTTGATAGACTAAAAATAGTATGAACGTGACTAAAACTAATAATAACTAAAATGATAGCTTGAGACAAAGACTAGACTAGACGTGAAAATGAATTTGTACACTTCTTACTGATGGAAACGTACAAAATCTAGCATTTTCTTTTGCAGATTTTCTGAAAATGTTCTTAAAGTATGTGCTCCATTTGCATGGAAACATGGCAATTGATGTGTTTGAAATTGAATTGGAGTTGATTGTCAGCAACCGGCTTTGATATTCACACATTACTTATTAGTAAATACATTCACTGTTGGTTTTTTGATACAAGTGTAGAATGTCAATAAGCTTGTGTGTGTGTGTGTGTGTGTGTGTGTGTGTGAGACCTGTATACGATGCTCAGCCCGGTGTAGAGCAGTACGAACAGGATGAACTCCCGGTACAGCAGCTTGTAGATGCTTCCCCTCCAACGCAGCAGCAGCCGGTGGAAACTGAAGAAGGTGGCGTTGGCAACTTTACTGGAATATGTGACAGTCATCCTGGGATGTCCTGACAGAGAGACGGTCTCTCGTTACATTGCAGCCTGGATAATTATGTTTGTTCTCAATCTCAAGTAGAATTGTTGTTATTTCAAAGCATTTTACTCACAGAAAAAAAACCCACAAAAACGTCTTTGTTTTTCCTCAGTGGTTCTTTTCAACCGGCTTCTTGTTTCCTGATGTTTTTTGCCAAATGACATTCAACCACCGCCTCCCCCCTCCAACCCTCTCTCTCTCTCTCTCTCTCTCTCTCTCTCTCTCTCTCTCTCATGCTGACTCGCTCCCTGATTCTCCCACCATGATGCTGTCCAGTTGCCCAGTAATGCGAGGCAGCACGCGCACACACATACAGGTCCAGAGTCGTATTGATGAGCTAAATGTAGTTACGGGTCAGCTGTCTGTGTGTGTGTGTGTGTGTGTGTGTGTGTTGGCATACACAGTAGTGGAAGTAAACACTTATAAACAGAAAGGCTGTCAGCGACAACATGATGTCATACCAAAAATCCAACCAATCACAGACACAGGAACATGAGTAGATTACAGGTATACAGGTTCTTGTTAAGAGACTCAAGATGTGTTTGTTATTTCTAAAGAGAAGTAAGAGTGCTTCCATTCACTTCAATAGAGTTAAAGTTTGGTTGAGCAGTAGGCTATGTTGGCCTTTAAATGATTGCACCTCAAAGGAATTGGTGTAAAGGAATAGTTCAACATTTGAGGGAATAATCTTAATTATTTTATCGTCATATTTCCAGTGTGTGCTACTGTTGTTTATTGTTTTATGTCGTCATTTATTTTCCTGATCTTTACATCTGGCTTATTTTGCCCTCCTTTGCTTTGTTGTTACACTATTTTGTTTGAATAGAACAAGAAGACTAGTGACAACTTTGTAAAAGCTAAAACAAATCCAAATAAAGAATAAAGAATATCAGAGCTTGACATTCAGATTTTGTGATTTTCACATTACTCTTTGTGGATGCTTTTATGTTAAGCATTGCGTGTTGCATTTTTTAAGCATGATAGTTTTTATCACTTATATTATATATTTGGAAAGTAAATCAGCCAGGATTGATGTTGTACTTTAGTTCAGCAAAAATGAAACAAAGTGAGATCTCTTCCTATCTTGGGCCTATTCAGGAGAACAACATAGATTTGGTGAGGTGACAGTAGAGCTAAAATCATGAGTACTTCCTGAATGCTAAATCCGGTTGCAAATTATAATTTGATTAGCTCATCCACTGCAGGCAACACACTGCAAGTGAAGGATGTTTTTCTCGCAAATGTATGACTTTATAATATCAGAGAATATTCAAGTTTTCTTCTCGTAAATGTGTATATATTTTTACCACCTGAATCTGATAAATAAAAAAATAAAAAAATATATATATAGGAGTAGTTTTTGTACGACTTTGGACCCCCCACCCCCAAAAGATTTCCCTCCCAAGAGTCCGACATGATGGCTGCTGTTCCTTTAATGCGGGACAAGGAAGCCGTGTGAGACGTCACACCGTTCGTTTGCTGTGTTTCTTCTGCGCAGACGTAGATCGTCTCTGAATGAATGGCGGGAGACCATCCATGCGGAGCCTACGTCACTCAGCACTGCTCTGCAGTCAGATTGTTGACTTCTCCAGGATCCCTCCGTGGCTAGTCCTCTGCTCTCAGACCAGTTCGTTGCAGCTCCGCCTCGCAGGGACGACTTCGCGCAGTAGAATCAAGTACTTACACATGGACACGAGCAGAGCACTTTATAGAGAAACAGATACTTTCTTGCATTGTTACTTTTAATGAATGCCTGACAGCCGCTGTAAGGTAGCTAACTGTTAGGTAGCTAACTGGTAGGTAGCTAACGGGTAGGTAGAGCTAACAAACTGGCTAATGATTGGCTGGTATTTTTCATTGTCCAATTGGATGGGTGAGAGGCGGGCCTACTGTGGTTGAGACGAGACGACCGAATGACAACAAGTAGTGATGTCCAAATGAAGCTTCATGAAGCATTTTCTTTATTGTCTGAGCCCAATAGATGGCGCTCTCTTTTAAAAAAAAAGGTTAAAGCCCAATATATTTCCATTGCTTTCAACCCTTTGTTGAACAGAGAGCGCCATCTATTGGGCTCAGAAAATAAAGTAAATGCTTCACGAAGCTTCATTTGGACATCACTAACAACAAGTAACGTTAGCGTTCAGAGAAAATACAGCCAAGACAAACTGGTGGTGGCTGTTTCTGGATAAGCAAACCGAAAACAGTAGCACTGGCGGCAACTAGTGAGATTTTATCTAAGTTGTTGTCATGAATTCAAACTGACAATTCATGTTCATGGGTCGTGTCTAACGTTAACTCAACCTTTAAGAGTGTGCCCGTTTGTGTAGGTGCAGAGATAATATTAATAATATAAAATAATTACTCACTCTGTCCCTCAACTATACCAGTTAAAGGACCCGGGAGTTCTTGCTATATTTTCTATTCATGTATTAGGCCTACTTGTGTAGGACCAGTAGGCTATTATTGCAAACTGCCCCTTCATAAATAATATTAATTAGGCTAATTATAATACATATATTTATATTATTTATATATTTGAAAGCTCCTCAAATTGTAAATATTAACCTAGTTTCACATTGCTTAGTCTTTTTTTAATGAAATATTTTGAGTTTCCTTTATCTCTTATCAGTTGATAGTAGATTTAAGTCGATGGATCCCATTTTCCTAAATTTCTTTACGTGATCTTCAATTAATTTATTAATGTTTGTCATTTTACTTTTAAGCAGATAAACCAAGAGATGGATACATCGCTAGACATTTGTAATAAATCAACAATTCTCAGCCTCCAGGACTGTTGATGATCTCAGATTTCAGATGACCTCAGTAAACACCTGTCTAACTTCCTGTTCTCCCTCTCATCTGCACATGCTAAGTAGAGCCATGCCGTCCAATGTGGAGATCAAAGCCAAAGTAAGCGACCCGATGCACTTGGCTGAGAAGGCAACTGAGCTCAGCCAATCAGAGGGCACGATCATCAGGCAGCATGACACATTCTTTAACTGCAGCCAAGGACGACTGAAGCTGCGAGACTTCATGGTACATGCAGTACTGTGTGTGTGTGTGTGTGTGTGTGTGTGTGTGTGTGTGTGTGTGTGGTGTGTGTGACCAGTCTATCACAGGGCTGACATGTAGAGACAGACAGGTAACCAGTCTATCACAGGGCTGACATGTAGAGACAGACAGGTAACCAGTCTATCACAGGGAGACATGTAGAGACAGACAGGTAACCAGTCTATCACAGGGAGACATGTAGAGACAGACAGGTAACCAGTCTATCACAGGGCCGACATGTAGAGACAGACAGGTAACCAGTCTATCACAAGGCTGACATGTAGAGACAGACAGGTAACCAGTCGATCACAGGGCCGACATGTAGAGACAGACAGGTAACCAGTCTATCACAGGGCTGACATGTAGAGACAGACAGGTAACCAGTCTATCACAGGGCTGACATGTAGAGACAGACAGGTAACCAGTCTATCACAGGGCTGACATGTAGAGACAGACAGGTAACCAGTCTATCACAGGGCTGACATGTAGAGACAGACAGGTAACCAGTCTATCACAGGGCTGACATGTAGAGACAGACAGGTAACCAGTCTATCACAGGGCTGACATGTAGAGACAGACAGGTAACCAGTCTATCACAGGGCCGACATGTAGAGACAGACAGGTAACCAGTCTATCACAGGGCTGACATGTAGAGACAGACAGGTAACCAGTCTATCACAGGGCTGACATGTAGAGACAGACAGGTAACCAGTCCATCACAGGGCTGACATGTAGAGACAGACAGGTAACCAGTCTATCACAGGGCTGACATGTAGAGACAGACAGGTAACCAGTCTATCACAGGGCTGACATGTAGAGACAGACAGGTAACCTGTCTATCACAGGGCTGACATGTAGAGACAGACAGGTAACCAGTCGATCACAGGGCTGACATGTAGAGACAGACAGGTAACCAGTCTATCACAGGGCCGACATGTAGAGACAGACAGGTAACCAGTCTATCACAGGGCTGACATGTAGAGACAGACAGGTAACCAGTCTATCACAGGGCTGACATGTAGAGACAGACAGGTAACAAACAGTCTATCACAGGGCTGACATGTAGAGACAGACAGGTAACCAACAGTCTATCACAGGGCTGACATGTAGAGACAGACAGGTAATCAGTCTATCACAGGGCTGACATGTAGAGACAGACAGGTAACCAGTCTATCACAGGGCTGACATATAGAGACAGACAGGTAACCCTCTTGCTGTGAGACACCACTACACCACCACCGGTTTAGTTTGCTCTCTATACAGATAGAAGGTTCTATCCTAGAGCTCTCCATGGCCTCAGGCTGCTACAATCTTTTTGTCTAATATGCAAATGGTGTGAATTTCAAAATAAATTATCAAAATACTGATATAAACTACAAAATAATGGAAAAAAAAGTAACTAAGAAAATAGCCACACCACATATTTTACCCAGGCATTAAACTGAATCTCTGTCTGTTTGTTTGTTTGTTAGAACGAGTCAGGTCAGCTGATCTTCTACGAGCGTCCGACACTGATGGACCCAAACTGTCCCGTTACTCCATCAGTCCAACCAGCGACCCGTCGAGTCTCCGGGTAAAACACCAACCAACCTGTGTGTTTCTGCAAGTACACACTGCCATTCAATAATCTGTGTGTGTGTGTGTGTGTGTGTGTGTGTGTGTGTGTGTGTGTGTGTGTGTGTGTGTGTGTGTGTGTGTGTGTGTGTGTGTGTGTGTGTGTGTGTGTGTGTGTGTGTGTGTGTGTGTGTGTGTGTAAGCAGGCCGTGCTTTCAGATGCCCTCGGGGTTAAAGGTGAAGTGCGCAAGGAGCGACGCCTGTTTCTGATTGGTCAGACGAGAGTTCACCTGGACACAGTGGAGGGACTGGGGAACTACATGGAGCTGGAGGTCAATACACAGACACACACACACACACACACACACACACACACACACACACACACATACACACACACACACACACACACACACACACACACACACACACACACGTGAACATGCATACACAGATTCAGAGGAGCAGCTTGTCACTGAAAGGAGAATGTGTGCTGTTCCGCTGTTCACCCCCCCTTAAGCTGGGGCAGCCAGAGTTCTTGCTAACTCCCTTCAGTTTCATTATCATGGCTGATAACAAGACTGGAACTTAGCTTGTGTCTAGTTGTAGCATTTAATCATCAAATTACTTCCCAGCTAAATGAAGTGATGTGGTGGAGACACGTACATTTGGAGCTTTAGAAGACGCTTTTGTCCAAAGCGACTTACAATAAGTACATTTGTTGAAAGAAAGAAACCACAACATATCATTGCCGATAAAGTAAGAGCGAAAAATAGAAACAAGTGTAGGACCAGTGACCGTTCAGTCCACGCGAGGGCAGTCTTTCCCTGGGATGAAGAGGAGTTCGGTTTTATTCAGGACAGGTTGAAGCTTGAGGTGATGTGCAGTTGTCCAGACAGAGATGTCTGCCAGACAGTCCGAGATGCGAGTTGCAATGTGAGCGTCAGAGTTTGGGGAAAAAGAGAGGAATAGCTGGGTGTCATCTGCAAAACAATGGGAGGAGAACCCATCCTTGGACATAGAGCCATTCCATGTGACCTGAAAGGTGTGATTTGTCAGGTATGATGTAAACCAGGCGAGAGCAGAGTCAGTTATGCCAAGTTCAGCCAGAGTGGAGAGGAGGATTTGGTGGTTGACTGTGTCGAATGCAGCAGATAGGTCGAGGAGAATGAGAACGGAGGAGTGGGACGAGGCTCTGGCGTCTCACAGGGACTCGGTCACTGTGAGGAGGGACGTCTCAGTGGAGTGAGCAGTCCTGAATCCTGATCGATTAGGGTCTAGGAGGTTGTTCTGTGCAGGGCTGTACAGTGCGACATATATGTCGCACGTGCTACATATATGTCGCACGTGCTACATATATGTCGCGCTGTACAGTGCGACATATATGTCGCACGTGCTACATATATGTCGCACGTGCTACACCAAAACGTACCTGTGCTAAGAGTTAATCAGGGCAGATTAATTCTACACACACACACACACACACACACACTGTTGTTAGCTGTTGTCGTGAGCTGGACACCGACTCACGGAGCGGCTCCCGGTCGGTCAGAGCGCAGATTCCGGCAGTCACCGAGGATCAACAGCTGAGTGGCGGCGGCGCTTTTATGTTGGCGTCATAACGCTTTTGGTGTGTGGTAAAAAAACACATACGGCAAAATCTGGAATGAAAAATGGCACTGTTATTTCATCCCCGAATCCCATTCATAAACACAATATCTAATATCAGTTAACGAGTGGTTTTCCGTTTCTCGTTTTCCGTTTTTGAAACGAATAACGGGATACGAGTCATTTTTCCGTTTTTCGTTCTTTTATTTTGAAGCGAAAAACGGGAAACGACTCGTTATCCGTTTTGCGATTCGGATAAGTCAGATGGCCGCAACGTACACGGACCGTTTATCCCCCGACCCTCCCAACAAAAATCCTGCCCCCCCCTCTCAGAAAATAGTTCCGACCGTGGGCATCGCTAGACACCTTTTAGGGGGGCACGTGCCCCAGTATTGATCTGCCATGCCCCAGTAAAATCTCCCCCCAGTGTTTTAACGCCTGTTATGTAAAAATGAGTTAAAGTGTAATAAAGATGCTTCTTCTGCATTTTTAGGGTGTGCTACAACTTTCTGGTCCTGTGCTAAAAAACTGTCAGCCTCTGTAGCACTAGTGCTATGTGCTGAAAAAGTTAACGTACAGCCCTGCTGTGAGAGATAGGATGACAGTTGGTTGTAGGCGGCACGTTCCAAGGTTTAAGAGAGGAATGAAAGAAGAGATACAGGTCTGTAGCTTTGGATGTCAGTAGCGTCTAGGGTGGGTTTTTTAAGGAGAGGCTTCATGGTAGCTGTCTTAAATCCGCTGGAATGACACCTGAGGTGAGGGAGGAGTTGATAAGGGTGGTGAGGAATGGCAAGATGTCGTGTGAGATGTCCTGGAGAAGAGAGGAGGGAATCGGGTCAAGGGAGCAGGTGGTGGCGCGGTTAGATGTAACAAGTGTGTGAACGTCCTCAGAGGTGAGGGAGCTAAAGCTGGTAAGACTATCCGAGTTGAGAGTTGGGGGAGATGTCTTCTGGGAGGGAATAGGTGTGAATGAGGAGCTGATGTTATTTACTTTCTTGGTAAAGTAAGTTGCAAAGTCATCGGCAGTAAGGGAGGAAGGGGGGGGAGGGGTAGGAGGGGGGAGGAGGGAAGAGAACATGGAGAAGAGTTGGGGTTGGAGTTGATCCTTGACAGGTAGAAGGCAGATTTAGCTGCTGAAACAGTGGAGGTGAAGTCAGAGAGGAGGTGGTGGTAGTGAGCAAGGTCCTCATTCTAGACTGTCTGTTGTGCTTCATACTGCAGTGATTAGCTCTGATAATTATTAATAATTATTGATCAAATGTACTCCTACCTGTCCACAACAACATGAATGTAAACGGATCGGTTTGTTTGTTTGTTTGTTTGATCAGGTGGTGATGCGTCCAGAGCAGACTGTTGAAGACGGACAGCAGGTAGGTTGGGATGAAGTGAAAGGAAGGCGCTGCACTTGTCGACTGTGAAGGAGTTGGAAGTATTGCTGGAGCCTTAGAAATAAGGATATGGATAATCTGCAAAACAACATTCATATTGTGACCGTCTCTCAGACTCACCTAGATAACTCATTGGATGATGCTGCAGTAGCAATACAGGAGTATAACATCTATAGAAGGGACAGGGATATACGTGGGGGCAGAGTTGTAATATACATACACAGCCATATTCAAGCTCAGAGAGGACTTGATGCCAAATACTGCTGAAATGCTTTAGTTACAGGTTCACCTGCCTCATTTACTGCTGGGATGCTGTTCTAGAACACCAAGCTCTGATAGTCGGGACTTAGAAAAATGCTTGTTATGAACAGAGAGATTTATTTCCTAGAAGATCTAAATGTAACTTTATTTCATCGAGTTGTCGACTGTAGAATAATCTTCTAACTGTTACCAGAGCCTGCAATCTAGTTCAGGTCAGTTTCCAAACAGCACATGAATGATACCATCAGCCTGCATTGATCACATTTACACCAATGCTGCAGACCTTTGCTCCAAGGCTGCATCTGCTCCCCTTGGAATCTGGTAGCTGTATCAAGGAAACCCAAGGACCAAAAAGTAGTGTTTAAGAGATCACACAAGGGGTTATGCTGTGACTTGATGTTGTTAATTCTCCATGGATGGACGCAGAGCTGAAAGAAGCAGAGGGAGGTCTGGCTGCACATCTGAATGGCACACACTGTAAAATAAGGAACCATGTGACTCAACTGAACAGAAAGAAGGAAAAAATGTTGTGAAGCTTTTTTTGGGGGGGCTGTTGTTAATATGCTTAACTTCTCGTTATTCTATAGATTATTATGGTTATAAACAACTCCGTCTCATTTGAAATCTCATCATAATGTACACACTCAGCACACAGCAGTAGCCCCTCTGGCCCTTTCAAAACTTCCACAGAGGGAATTTTCTAGTTCTACATACAAACCTGTTGGCATATTTTGTTTAACCTGTGTATTGTTTTATCATTGCACTAGAGGTTTGTGTTACAGTTTTTCTCGATTGCTTTTTCCTGCTTAATGAAACTGGGATGCACGTTGTACTCATCATGCCCTCCAAAGCACACCTGAAGTGATTCCTTGCAAACATTAGCAAGCAATCTGCTCACAGCTGTAATGACCTGCATTAGTGCACCTTCATGACACTCCTAGCCACAATCATTCAATCTGCAATGTGTTACCAACCGTGAAGGTGTCATCTCTGTGTTGCTCTCTGCAAGCATGGATCAAGAACATGCGAGAGGTCGTAGGCAGATGAGGATAAGAGGTAGAGGGTCCCGAGGAAGGGCGTGCGTATGCGTGGGGGGTTCCCCAATTAGTTTTCACTGAGGGCCAAATTGTCTGGGTTTTTTTTTTCATTGGACCACTAAACATTGTTTTATGTGCAAATGGTATAATTGTTGCTGCTATTATTAGAAGTATTATTGTTGTAATGATTAGTACTAGTGGTAGTTGGTTGTAGTAGCAGATATAATATTAGCCTTGATATGTTGAGGGACAGATTAAAAAATGCACACTTCATAATAACTTTATACATAATATGAACGATTTATTTATTTGAATGCCCCTGGAGAATATTTTGATCAACAAAATATGACCAGTTTGATCAACAACAAAAAACAACAGCAAGTGGTGCACAAGAGGAAAAAACAGTGGAGGTAATTATTTTTGTTCGCAGTGTCTTGCTCTTGCCTTGTAATTTGCAGACGGTCCCTGCACTCGCCCGGCTGCACATAGAGATCAATGTTCTCCGTCCAGCTCGGAGGAGGCTTATTTTTGTAAAAAATGGGTGTTTGTAGCTCGTAGTCTATGATATTAATGTGGGACAGAGGCATCATTTGGGTTTGAAAACTTTTCACATCAGATTAATTGATCCCTGAATTTCGAAAATGTAAATATATTTCCAACTTTACCAAACTCTTTATTTCACCTTATGGCAGTTTATTGCATCGTGTTACTGGCTCCGCACGGGCCGGACACTTTGCTCTTGTGGATCGAATTTGGCCCGCGGGCCGCTAATTGGGAATGGCTGGTCTATAGGCTACAGGCTACGTTGTAGAGGTGGCAGAGAGGGAAAGTGTTCAACAGGAGGCTGCACTTGTAAATATGGTTGTGGCCAACGATGCCATAAGACTGTGGAAAACAAGCAGCAGTCATAGCGGATCAGACCACATTTCAAAATATCAATAATGTCAGTTTATCAACAATAGAACGGGTACTCAAAAGGAACCACATGGCCTTGAAACAACTCTACACTGTACCTTTTCTAAGGAATGCTGTGCACTTTTGTGTCTTTTGAGCCTTTTGTATGGATTTAGAGAATCATGGAGCTTGAAGCTGAGGGTGGACACGAGTTCATCTTCATCTTCATTGATGAGGCATGCTTCAATCTCCAAAAAGTCAGGAGGCGTGGGAGGAATGTGATAGGTCAAAGGGCGACCATTACAGTGCCAGGCCAGAGGGGTGCAAATGTATCGGTGTGTGCTGCAATCCCCAGCCAAGGTGTCCTCTGCAATTTACCTATGATTGGCCCATACAACACAGAGCACCTTATAGGATTTATGAATGAATTGCATGGGAGGCTAATCCTGCTGGGTCAAGAAGAGCAGCAGCATGTATGTCGTCAGAGGGGACAATGTGGCGTTCCACCACTCACATCTAATCACTGAATGGTTCACATCGCAAGATACAAGTACAATCATATGTAAGACCATCAGCCCTATAACCAGGTGCCTTTGTTGGACATGATGAGAGCTGCTGCCCAGGACATCAGTGCCGAAGACTGTCAAGGGTGGATAAGACATTCAAAGAGGTTTTTCCCATGGTGCATCTCACGAGGAAATATTCAGTGTGATGTGGATGAAAATCTGTGGCCCATTCGTCAGGACAGAGTGGACTGAATATTGATTGTTGCAGTACTGTACTGTAATATACAGTAATAATACAGTATTCCTTTGTTACGGGGTTTGTTTTCTTTCTGTTTGGAGTATGTTGCCAGTATTTCTGTTTACTGCCAAAGTATTTGCAAAGAATGGCATCAATACATTTGGTTTGTCTTACTGTATTTCAAAGTCTCCATGATTTTGGTTTGACAGTATTTGCGTGCACACAGGCGTGTAACAATAGAAGCAGTGATGCACCAGTTGAAATTGCTGTATGATACAGTAGCTGAATTTTCTATATTGTAGTTAATTGTGTAATGATTGATTGGAAAAAATGTATTCATTTGGGCACAAGTTGTGTTTTTTGAAGGAAAGGTTGGTTTTTGCTGCATGTTTTAAATGTCTTGATGGGCTAAGAGCCTTTTGGCCCGAGTGTCTCAGTGTAGACCTAAAAGCTAACTGTTTAGAAAAAGTCATTTCAGAGTCGACAGAGGCTGTAAAGCAATCAAACTGTAA
This sequence comes from Chelidonichthys spinosus, assembly GCA_029853015.1. Taxonomy (NCBI): domain Eukaryota; kingdom Metazoa; phylum Chordata; class Actinopteri; order Perciformes; family Triglidae; genus Chelidonichthys; species Chelidonichthys spinosus. The sequence continues at coordinate 3,070,189 of CM056841.1, forward strand.
AAAACAGGTTGGCCTGTTTGTTTCTATTGTGATTTACTGGTTTTAAAAGTCTCCACCCTTAGAAATGTTACTGCTCCCCTGATGGCCGTCATGGTAAAACCTCAGTGAATCCAACATTGACCTAAGTTGCTTTATTTTATACAGAAGTGGCCTCTCGCTATAGCAACAATACACATACAAATTTCAATGGCTGAATTGAATGCAGATGTCATTCTGCTTGGATTTTATTTGTATTTATTTGAACTTAATGAGCCTCTAGCAACATCCATCCGTCTGTTTTGAATGTTAGCATGTTAAAATTCTTTCTGTGTTAATGTTAACTTGCTGACATGAGCATCTAACAGTACATCACTATAGACAAACCTTTGATTTGTATGTCCCTCCGGTGGTGAAAGTAATAATACCACTGAGAAAGGAAGGACTTGAACTGGTTAAGAAACAGTCCAAGTTTAATACTGATGCCTCTATGTGTTTTGTTTTGAAGGTGGCTGAGGATCTGATGGAGAAGCTGGGAGTTTCTAAAGACAGCCTGGTGATGGGAGCATACATGGATCTGTTACTGAACACAGAGACTTAGAGCAGCATAGAATAACCACTGAAACATAGTGGTAAAAGAGTACAGCAATAAAAGTATGGTTATGAGAATAATCTGCAATGATTGCACTGTAATAAGAATACTGGTTCAAATAGAATCTGATGGTTGTATTTAGTTTTCTATTAAAGTCTTTCTTTTTTTAATAAATGAACTTTCTTTATTATGATCCCCACTAGCTTCTTCCTGGACTATAATTCCATAAGAATGTTACATAAAATGGATTACATATATCCATAACATTGATCCTCAATACATCAAAAATACAACACAAACAAAAACAACAAATACCAACGTAACATTCATACTCGCATAACAAAATCAACACAATAAACCATACAGCAAACAACACAAGCTCCCAAGTGTTTTACACAAATTCTGTCCAAATAAATACAATTTTAACTTTTTGTGACAACATATTTGATCACTTTCTGAGAACAATATCTAAAACAGCTGGTTTGTGTGTGATTTAAAACATCTCATAGTCTTGTAACTTCTTGCAGTAAAACATTAGATTTATAAAGATTCATTTAAACCAAACTATTTGTTTACATTAACAACGTAACATTTTTGCAATTAAAACAATTTAGTGTGTCCAATAGTCTGGTTGATGAACAAATACCTGTAGAACTACATCAGTGTCAGCTGGACACTGATGCTAAGATGGATTAGCATGCTAAGATGGTAAAAAACATCAGCATGTTAGCATTTAGCCCAAAGCAAAGCTGTCTAGCCTCACAGCTGCTAGCATGAATGTGTCTTTTTATGCACTGGTATAAACCATGCTTTAATTGCAAATAAATATATCAAAAGAATGCCAAAATAATAACATCATAATGCAGATGTGTAAATAGTCTGAAGTCATGTTTTGTTGGGTCTGACAACAACTTAAAGTGCTTGTTTTCTGAATGGAGTCTGGATCGATGGGGCTACGCTAATGTTAGCTGCTCTACATTAGGCATAAGTAATGTGAGTGAAGAGTTTACAGACTCAGATATCTCAATTATATTCCAGTTTTTCTCCATTGGTTTGGCTCTTTTCTTGAAACAGAAATGACATTCTCAAAACAACATGGACAAATCTCCAAACCACTTGGCAATTGTCCACAACAGAATTGCATTTCTCATTCATTTCATCAAATTGCAATTGTCTTACATGTCTCTATATCTCATTACATCTGCAAACGATACAGGTACAGGTAGCCTACATTTAGCACAATTTCCAAGTGAATAGATCTTGTTGATCTAAACTGATTCTCAGTCTAATGGTTGTTCTCTGCAAAACATGTCAGCACCATTTCATTGTGTAAGTCATCACTTGCACAATAGTCTGATCAATTGTCAAAATGAGTCAAGAACATAATACCATGACTACCATATATGAATCTCTTGGAACATTTGATAAATTGAGTACAGTAATTGACAGTCAGGTGAAACTAGAACTTGACTAATGAAGGAGGAGTTTCACTCATCTCAGATGACCAATCAAACAGTATGTTTAGTTACCTGACAGGTGCTGTCTATGATTGTGAATACTGCCAAACATATAACATGGAGAACAGAAAGAGGAGAAGAGAGCTTTCTGAGGACTTGAGAACTAGAACTTTCTTGCGGAGAAATATCAACAATCTCATGGTTACAAGGCCATTGCAAGAGATCTTGGTGTTCCTTTGTCCACGGTGCTCAATATAATGAAGAAGTTTAAAACCCATGGCACTGTAGCAAATCTCCCTGGACGTGGACGAAAAAGAAAAATTGATGTAAGGTTGCAACGCAGGATAGTCCGAATGGTGGATAAGCAGCCCCGATCAACTTCCAAACATATTGAAGCTGTCCTACAAGCTCAGGGTGTATCAGTGTCAACGCGAACTATCCGTCGTTGTTTGAATGAACAGAAACGCTATGGAAGGAGGCCCAGGAGGACCCCACTGCTGACACAGAGACACAAACAAGCTAGACTGCAGTTTGCCAAAATGTATGTGAGTAAGCCAAAATCCTTCTGGGAAAATGTCTTGTGGACAGATGAGACCAAGGTAGAGCTTTTTGGTAAAACACATCATTCTACTGTTTACCGAAAACGGAATGAGGCTTACAAAGAAAAGAACACTATACCTACAGACAAATATGGTGGTTCAAAGATGTTTTGGGGTTGTTTTGCTGCCTCTGGCACTGGGTGCCTTGACTGTGTGCAAAGCATCATGACATCTGAAGATTACCAAGGGATTTTGGGTCGCAATGCAAGGCCCAGTGTCAGAAAGCTGAGTTTGCGTCCTAGGACATGGGTCTTCCAGCAGGAAAATGACCCCAAACATACCTCTGAAAGCACACAGAAATGGATGAAAACAAAGCGCTGGAGGGTTCTAAAGTGGCCAGCAATGACTCCCGATCTTAATCCCATTGAAAATCTGTGGAAGGAACTTAAAATTGCTGTTGGGAGAAGGCACCCTTCAAATATAAGAGAACTGGAGTAGTTTGCAAAAAAAGAGTGGTCAGTCCATCACAGGGCCGTTTATGTGTTTATATTACAGAATATTATGCTGTATACCTTTTCTTTGACTCTGATGTATGGAAGTTACTTTAAGTCTATCACAGGGCTGACATGTAGAGACAGACAGGTAACCAGTCTATCACAGGGCTGACATGTAGAGACAGACAGGTAACCAGTCTATCACAGGGCTGACATGTAGAGACAGACAGGTAACCAGTCTATCACAGGGCTGACATGTAGAGACAGACAGGTAACCAGTCTATCACAGGGCTGACATGTAGAGACAGACAGGTAACCAGTCTATCACAGGGCTGACATGTAGAGACAGACAGGTAACCAGTCTATCACAGGGAGACATGTAGAGACAGACAGGTAACCAGTCTATCACAGGGCCGACATGTAGAGACAGACAGGTAACCAGTCTATCACAGGGCTGACATGTAGAGACAGACAGGTAACCAGTCTATCACAGGGAGACATGTAGAGACAGACAGGTAACCAGTCTATCACAGGGCCGACATGTAGAGACAGACAGGTAACCAGTCTATCACAGGGCCGACATGTAGAGACAGACAGGTAACCAGTCTATCACAGGGTGGACATGTAGAGACAGACAGGTAACCAGTCTATCACAGGGCTGACATGTAGAGACAGACAGGTAACCAGTCTATCACAGGGCTGACATGTAGAGACAGACAGGTAACCAGTCTATCACAGGGAGACATGTAGAGACAGACAGGTAACCAGTCTATCACAGGGCTGACATGTAGAGACAGACAGGTAACCAGTCTATCACAGGGCTGACATGTAGAGACAGACAGGTAACCAGTCTATCACAGGGCTGACATGTAGAGACAGACAGGTAACCAGTCTATCACAGGGAGACATGTAGAGACAGACAGGTAACCAGTCTATCACAGGGCTGACATGTAGAGACAGACAGGTAACCAGTCTATCACAGGGCTGACATGTAGAGACAGACAGGTAACCAGTCTATCACAGGGAGACATGTAGAGACAGACAGGTAACCAGTCTATCACAGGGCCGACATGTAGAGACAGACAGGTAACCAGTCTATACACAGGGCGACATGTAGAGACAGACAGGTAACCAGTCTATCACAGGGTGACATGTAGAGACAGACAGGTAACCAGTCTATCACAGGGCTGACATGTAGAGACAGACAGGTAACCAGTCTATCACAGGGCTGACATGTAGAGACAGACAGGTAACCAGTCTATCACAGGGCGACATGTAGAGACAGACAGGTAACCAGTCTATCACAGGGACTGACATGTAGAGACAGACAGGTAACCAGTCTATCACAGGGCTGACATGTAGAGACAGACAGGTAACCAGTCTATCACAGGGCGACATGTAGAGACAGACAGGTAACCAGTCTATCACAGGGCGACATGTAGAGACAGACAGGTAACCAGTCTATCACAGGGCGACATGTAGAGACAGACAGGTAACCAGTCTATCACAGGGCTGACATGTAGAGACAGACAGGTAACCAGTCTATCACAGGGCGACATGTAGAGACAGACAGGTAACCAGTCTATCACAGGGCTGACATGTAGAGACAGACAGGTAACCAGTCTATCACAGGGCTGACATGTAGAGACAGACAGGTAACCAGTCTATCACAGGGCGACATGTAGAGACAGACAGGTAACCAGTCTATCACAGGGTGACATGTAGAGACAGACAGGTAACCAGTCTATCACAGGGGACATGTAGAGACAGACAGGTAACCAGTCTATCACAGGGCTGACATGTAGAGACAGACAGGTAACCAGTCTATCACAGGGGACATGTAGAGACAGACAGGTAACCAGTCTATCACAGGGCGACATGTAGAGACAGACAGGTAACCAGTCTATCACAGGGAGGACATGTAGAGACAGACAGGTAACCAGTCTATCACAGGGCTGACATGTAGAGACAGACAGGTAACCAGTCTATCACAGGGCGACATGTAGAGACAGACAGGTAACCAGTCTATCACAGGGCGACATGTAGAGACAGACAGGTAACCAGTCTATCACAGGGCGACATGTAGAGACAGACAGGTAACCAGTCTATCACAGGGGACATGTAGAGACAGACAGGTAACCAGTCTATCACAGGGTGACATGTAGAGACAGACAGGTAACCAGTCTATCACAGGGCTGACATGTAGAGACAGACAGGTAACCAGTCTATCACAGGGCTGACATGTAGAGACAGACAGGTAACCAGTCTATCACAGGGCGACATGTAGAGACAGACAGGTAACCAGTCTATCACAGGGCTGACATGTAGAGACAGACAGGTAACCAGTCTATCACAGGGGACATGTAGAGACAGACAGGTAACCAGTCTATCACAGGGCGACATGTAGAGACAGACAGGTAACCAGTCTATCACAGGGCGACATGTAGAGACAGACAGGTAACCAGTCTATCACAGGGCGACATGTAGAGACAGACAGGTAACCAGTCTATCACAGGGGACATGTAGAGACAGACAGGTAACCAGTCTATCACAGGGGACATGTAGAGACAGACAGGTAACCAGTCTATCACAGGGCTGACATGTAGAGACAGACAGGTAACCAGTCTATCACAGGGCGACATGTAGAGACAGACAGGTAACCAGTCTATCACAGGGTGACATGTAGAGACAGACAGGTAACCAGTCTATCACAGGGGACATGTAGAGACAGACAGGTAACCAGTCTATCACAGGGCTGACATGTAGAGACAGACAGGTAACCAGTCTATCACAGGGGACATGTAGAGACAGACAGGTAACCAGTCTATCACAGGGCGACATGTAGAGACAGACAGGTAACCAGTCTATCACAGGGCGACATGTAGAGACAGACAGGTAACCAGTCTATCACAGGGTGACATGTAGAGACAGACAGGTAACCAGTCTATCACAGGGAGACATGTAGAGACAGACAGGTAACCAGTCTATCACAGGGCCGACATGTAGAGACAGACAGGTAACCAGTCTATCACAGGGAGACATGTAGAGACAGACAGGTAACCAGTCTATCACAGGGCCAACATGTAGAGACAGACAGGTAACCAGTCTATCACAGGGCTGACATGTAGAGACAGACAGGTAACCAGTCTATCACAGGGCTGACATGTAGAGACAGACAGGTAACCAGTCTATCACAGGGCTGACATGTAGAGACAGACAGGTAACCAGTCTATCACAGGGCTGACATGTAGAGACAGACAGGTAACCAGTCTATCACAGGGCTGACATGTAGAGACAGACAGGTAACCAGTCTATCACAGGGCTGACACGTAGAGACAGACATGGTCTGCATGTCTGTAGGAGAACCCAGAGAGAACCCACGCTAACACGGGAGAACATGCAAACTCCGCACAGAAGGAACCCGAACCGGGAATCGAACCCGGGACCCTCTACACCATCATGCAGCCATGTTTCAAACATGCTTTAGAAAAAAAAGAATCCACGTTGAATAGATGGTGAAACCAGCTCTGTTCCCGAGCTGGTTCCCGGGGATTTGTGATAAGCTGATCTTTTTATTTACACAATGTGGAGCTCCAGCACCTGAACACACCTCAGATGCACATTATGCTACACAGTCTACTGCAGCTGAGTGGTTGCTATGGTAACCAGACAGTCAGTCATCAGGCACGTGTACAACCGGAAATTAAAATGTAAATCCCAAAACACAGCTCTTCAGCTGGAATAATAAACTGTAAAAATGCAGCACTTTCCAAATTAAAGGGTGCTTAACATCATTGAACCAGGAGTAAAACTTGTCTAACCTGTCTGTTAACTCATTAGTTAAAAATGATAATGAAACTTATATCATTATCATTTTTAACTAATGATTATGAAGTGCAGTTTTGATTGAATGTGCAACTGGCTGTCTTCCGATCAGGTCGTATTTCTTTTCTGATAAAAATGATTGTATTATATATAGTAGTTATGAAGTTATTGGACGTTAACATGAACCAGAGTTCAAAGGACGGTTGTTGACTCTGGTTAGAGACTAATTGATAAAGGTTTTGTCAGCAGATTTGGATCTGAAACCAAAAATCCGGGAACCAAAATAAGGAGTACAGGCTCCTTCTGACCAGCAGAGGGCGCCCTAACTAAGCAATAGTGAATCGAACAACTACAGGTTGTTTGTGTCATAACATTTGATTCATCAGAGGTAAATTGTTGTGCAACAAAATAGAACATACTGCAAGTATAAATAAAGTAGAAATTCCAAAATATAGTAATAGTAAATAATCATATATTTTTGTATCATCTTTCTAATTAGGAATTATCAATCTTTTACGAACAAAATTAGACTTTCTTGACATGTTAATGTGTCTTTTAAATTGATGAACATCATATGTGTAATTCATGGTCAAATTAAAACGTGAAAAAATGATTTGTCTCCTGCCATTGATGACATACATATTATGAAGTATATCTCCCTTGATGCATATTGCATGCAACAGAACATATACTTAAAAAACGATTTGGAACGCAGTCCAATAATGCATTCAAACATACGAGTGATGCAGCAACATTCTTCATTTTCAATGGAAGCTGTTGATGTAGCTGGAAGCTGTCACATGACATGAGCTCGCCTGCATACGTTCCTTTATTTTCTCTACCATCATCTCCTTCCTCCTTCCCACATGTGCTTCTTACCTCCTTTCATCCTTTCCTTTTCTCTTCCTGTCATCATCTTCCCACATTTGCTTCCTTGCCTCCTTTCATCCTCTCCTCTTTCCTCCCCCCGTCACACATTTGTTTTTCCCTCTTTCCCCCTGTTCAACATGTTTTCTTGATCTGATGGAGGGTCCTGGGGGAGAGGATCATTTGTACATATTTTACATTTGTGAATTGGGACTGCACAAATAAAACATAATTTAATGAAAGTATGTTCATCTAAAAAAATACTATGATTATATATGCAAAATACTAGGGGTGTAACGGTTCACCAAAACCACGATTCGGTTCGACTTCGGTTTTTGACTCACGGTTCGGTTCAGACCTCGGTTTTTAAAAACATACTGAAAAACCTTTTGGAAAACTTCCAGAAAAAATGTCTGGATTTCATTAAAGGATATATCAAGAACATTAGTTATATTAACAAGTATAACACTTCTCTTTAAACAAGTCCACAACAAAAACATTTTTTTTTAAACACTTCTATTAATCTCTTAAGGAATACAAAAAATAAACATTTGTCTTAAGACCAGTCTACATTGTCTAAATAAAGTAAAAATGAAAAACTTCTTACACCAGTCTGAGGTATAACAAAAATAAATAAAAAGCACTTCTCTTAAAGTGATGGTCTGGTCTGACCCTAGGTCATTTCCACAAGACCTCCAGCCAAACACCCCCTCGGAAGCATTTTTAGCGATGGTCAGCGGTGGTCAAGATAGCCGCTATCAGCCGAAGGGCTTCGTAATAGCGCGATGGTACTTACAGTATATCTCGTAAATGTCCCCACTAATAATGCATGGAGTGTTACCAAACTTCTGCAGTAGTACACATAGGGTCTGTACTCACAAAACGAGGTATTTTAAAGTTTGTAAGTACATCAGGATTTTATTTAAAAAGAACACTTGCATGATAGCTTCTACTGCTAAAGCTACGCTGTTTGCGTAGATGGCACCGTGTTTACACAGCTTCTTCTTCGTTGGTGTTTCATGGCAGTCGGCGTTTACCCAGCGTAAACACCAACGAAGAAGAAGCTGTGTAAACACGGGGGATCTGCTAGCTCAGGTTTATTAGCCATCTTGCAAAAATTAAACTAACCTGAGTGACCTGACACACGTGTGCGGTCGGGGCGGAGATGAACCGAGGTTCGGGAAGATAGAATGAGTTTCTGAACCGAAGTCCTCTGAACCGAGGTTTTCCGTTTCGGTTCAGAGCCGTTACACCCCTACAAAATACCATAGTTGAAAAAATAGTAAGACTGGAATGCTCTCCTTTGACACTTATGTATTCCTGAGAGCTTCTTAGCTGACTTCTTAGCTGAAGTATTTTTTAAATTACCATTGTGTAACTACGTCAATGTAGCTGGTGACGCCGTTTGGTTGCTTTTGTCATTCGTAGTGTGGTTGAGGCAATACTCAAATCTTTTACTTCAAGTCACAATACTACAGTAGAAATACTCTGTTACAAGTAAAAGTACTGCATTCAAACCCTTACTTAAGTAAAAATACAGCATCAACCTCCTAGACCCTAATCAATCAGGATTCAGGACTGCTCACTCCACTGAGACGGCCCTCCTCACAGTGACTTAGTCCCTGTGGGACGCCAGAGCCTCATCCCACACCTATCTGCTGCAATCGACACAGTCAACCACCAAATCCTCCTCTCCACCCTGGCTGACCTTGGCATCACTGACTCTGCTCTAACCTGGCTCACATCATACCTGACTAAATTGCACCTTCCAGGTCACATGGAATGGCTCTATGTCCAAACCCTGTTCTCTGGACACGGGTGTCCCTCAAGGCTCAGTATTAGGGCCGCTTCTGTTCTCACTATGGCTCTGTAATCACATCACATGGATTCTCCTACCATTGTTACGGAGACGACACCCAGCTATTTCCCCCAACCTCTGACACTCACATTGCAACTCGCATCTCGGACTGTCTGGCTGACATCTCTGTCTGGACAACTGCACATCACCTCAAGCTTAACCTTAAGAAAACCGAACTCCTCTTCATCCCAGGGAAAGACTGCCCTCGCATGGACCTGTCGGTCGAGGGCATCACAGTATTGCCGTCGTCAACTGCGAGGAACCTGGGTGTAATCCTCGATGACCAACTATCCTGCACCCCCAACATCACTGCTGTGGCCCGATCCTGCAGATTTGCCCTCTACAATATCCGCAGGATTCGAACCTTCCTCACAAGGGATGCAACGCAACTCCTGGTCCAAGCACTGGTCATCTCCTGCCTTGACTACTGCAACTCTCTCCTGGCCGGACTCCCGGCCTCTGCGATTAAACCATTGCAGCGTATCCAGAACCATGTGACCCCCCTCCTCCGTGACCTCCACTGGCTCCCTGTTGCAGCACGCATCCAATTCAAGACGATGACACTGGCCTTCAAGGCCATCAATGGAACGGCACCCATCTACCTTCAAACACTGGTCAGACCACACACCCCGAAGCGAGCACTTCGCTCCTCTACATCAGCTGGCCGGTTGGTACCACCATCGCTGAAATCAAACAAATGTCGCTCAGCAAAGTCCAGACTCTTCTCTGTTCTGGCGCCTCAGTGGTGGAACGAACTCCCGACCAATGTCAGGACAGCAGAGTCATTTGCCATCTTCCGAAAAAGGCTCAAGACTCACCTGTTCAGACTTCACCTCGACTCTGCATAGCATGACCAAAGAACAGGTAAGAAAATAGAAGTGCTAATTTTTTTTTGGGGGGGGGAGGGGGGGGGGGTTTGTTGTTGTTAGCGGGTCATGCTATGCAGAGTCGAGGTGAAGTCTGAACAGGTGAGTCTTGAGCCTTTTTCGGAAGATGGCCGTGACTCTGACTCTGAGGCGCCAGATCAGTGAAGAGTCTGGACTTTGCTGAGCGACATTTGTTTGATTTCAGCGATGGTGGTACCAGCTGGCTGTGTGTATTGTTATGTATACTGGTGTTTATATTAGTGTGTATACTTGTATGTGTACTTGGTGTGTATACTAGTATGTATGCTGGCATGTATACTGTTGTGTAACATAGACGCAGTAACGTGACGGACCAGTTGTATAAAGCTCACACGCTCAAGCTTCCTTCCTCTTGCTGAGGTTCTCATGTGGAAAACACCCTCTTCATCTCATGCAGGGGGTCATGTGACTCCTGCTGCCACGTGGCACTCTACTTACTTACAAAAAAAATAGTAATGAAATAAACATTTTGTAAAATATTGTCTTTTACTCCCCGCCGTCATCATGCAACAGAGGTTCATCATCATTGGCCAGTGATGATGATGGTACTTGGATGCTGATGATTTTTTTTTTTTTTTTTTTTTGCTTTTGCATCGTTACCGTGGTGACGGGGCCGCTCCTCCACACCCACGCTGCTTACCCCATCTCCCTCTCTCTCGCTCGCTCGCTCGTTCAAGAGAGAGAGGTGTATTTTTTAACCCACGCATTAGAGTGGGAGACAACGTGCACACTCTCACGTGCACGCACACACACACACACACACACACTCACATGCATAGAATGTGTGTGTCATGCTACCAGTGTGTGGGCTGAACCAACCAGCCTTCCACTCATCCTGCCTCTCCCTCTCTCCCTCCTCTTCTTTTTCTTCTCTCTTTTCGTCTCTAGGTACACCTCCTCTTCTTCCTCTTCTTTTTCTTCCATCCTTCATCATCTCTCTCCTCCACCTCTCTCTTCCTCTTTCTCTCTTCCTCTCTCTCCCTCCATCAGTCCTTCCTTTTATTTTCAGTTTATCATCATGGACAACGACTCGGCGATCTTCTGGGTGAGTCTCTCTCTCTGCAGCCCTCTGTGTGTGTGTGTGTGTGTGTGTGTGTGTGTTAAAGCGAATGGCTAAATTTTGTTTCAGTGATATGTTTGGCTGTGTGTGTGTGTGTGTGTGTTAAAGTGAAAGGCTAATGTTTTTTCAGTGATATGTTTGGCTGTGTGTGTGTGTGTGTGTGTGTGTTAAAGTGAAAGGCTAATGTTTTTTCAGTGATATGTTTGGCTGTGTGTGTGTGTGTTAAAGTGAAAGGCTAATGTTTTTTCAGTGATATGTTTGGCTGTGTGTGTGTGTGTGTGTGTGTGTGTGTGTGTGTGTGTGTGTGTCTTGGTCACTTGCTGCTGATGTGTAACTTTAAAAGTCGTGACTCATTTTTCTTTGCACATTACATTTTTTATACCTCTTATCATCCCTTCATCTCCATCCTCATTCCCTTGCCTCCTCCCTCCTTCTTGTCCTCCTATCTGCATTCCTTCCCTATTTTCCTTGCTTACTCTCCTCCATTTCCTCTTCTTCCTCATTCATTTCTTCTATCCTTCATCTCACGGTTGTCTCGTAATCTCCCCTCATTTGCGTCTTTACTTCCTGTTCGTCCTCTTCTTTTCTCTTCCCGTCATCTCCTCCCCACTTCCCTCATTTGCTTCCTTCCCTACTTCCCTTTCCTTTTTCTCTTACAGTCAACTCCTTCCCTTATTTCTTTCCTTGACTCCTCCCTTCTTTTCCTTTCCTTCCTCTCTTAATTTCTTTCCATATTCTCCCTCCATTCTTCATTTCCCTCCTTTCCCTACATTCTTCTATCCTTTCATCCTCTCCTCCTTTCCTTTCCTACTCTCACACTACTCTCACATTGCAATCCTTCCTTGATTTCTTCTATCCTTTCTTTAATCTCCTCTTTTTTGTTTTCTCCCTCTGTCCTGTTATCTCCTTCCCGCATCCCCATTTGCTATCTTTCATCCTTTCGTTTCCTTGACTACTCATTTCCTTTCTTTCACATTACTCTTCCAATCATCTCATTCTCTCATCCCTCATTTTATTGTTTGCCTTCTGTCCTTTCCTGGCCTTCTCCTATCCTCTCTTCTCTTTTCTATGTCTTTCATTTCAGTAATCACCAATTCCTTTGTTTCCCCTCCTCTAATTTTCCATCTTTCCTATATTCCTCCATCCTTTATATCCTTAACTCATCCCTCCCTCCTTGTTTGCTTTCTGTCATTTCGTTCTGTCCTTGTTGCTACCCCCTTACTCCTTTCCTATCATCATTTCCTTCCTTTACTTTCCTAGTCTCATCTATCCTTCTCTCCTTCAACCCTCTCCTCTTCCTATCACTCTACTTTTTTCCTCTTCTTCCTCTCTTCCTGTGATTCCATCTTCTTTTCCACTTTCCTTCACTCATTTCTTTCCTTTACTTTCAGTCCATCTTTGTTTTACTTCCTTCATCTCCTTTTCCTCGTCCCTCTCTTTCCATGTTTCTTTCTGAGGGTTGTCTTTTCCCGTTTCATCCAGCATCACTTTACCATCCTTGGTGTGTGTGTGTGTGTGTGTGTGTGTGTGTGTGTGTGTGTGTGTGTGTCGTGTGTGTGTTACGTAAGCTCAGCAGAGAGTGTGTAGGCCGTAGTCTCAGACCGTCTTTCTAAAGAGATGATCTGCCTCGAACACTTCAAACAGGAAGTGGATCTTCTTCTGCTGCGCTGACTCTCTTTAACATCACGCGGTTGTCATGGCAACAATCGAAAGCCCAGCACTGTGACTGCATGTGTGTCATTGTTGGTCAAAGGTTAAACTGCATTGCTGGCTGCATCAACGGAGAATGATGGGCTGAGTATGCAGCTCCTGTTGGCTTTAGGGAACAAGATAGAGAGTAAAAATACATCGTTGTACCTGTTCAGCAGCAAACAGCAGGCTGACTCAGAGTGGAGCATTCTGCAGCCAAAGAGAGAGATAATTCCCTCAGGATTTGGTGGAGGAAACCAAAAACAGAGCTAAACGTTGGTCTCACTTTCATTTTAACAAGTGAGTGTTGTTATGTTGTTTCTGCTGCCCCTGAATGGCCAAAACAAAAAAGGTTGAGGTGAAACCCGAGGGGTATTCCACCAAACTCGCTAATTAAGGCGGCGCTTACCTGGTTAAGCCTGGTTAGAACTAACGCCAACTCCCACTTGTGGCTAAACCCGTTCCATTAACGCATTTCAGCCGCGCCTTGTTGAGGCTTATTCAAGACAGGTTAACATTGTCGTGTGTTACGCACGTTCACGGGATATGAAGCCAGACCAGAACCAGGAATGTCGAATCATCGAGAAAATGGCAGAAAAGACCAGAGCAAAAACTATTGATGGAACTGTATGAGGAGTATAAACCCATCATGACCAAAAAAGGGAATACTGTAGTGATAAATAAAAATCACGAGGCTGCTTGGGCAAGAATTGCCGAGCGATTTAATACGGAAGTACCGTTAAGAGTAACATGTTCGAATATAATACTGACAAAGAGTTTACTAACGTGAGGATAGTTTAGAGGTAACGTGCCGGCTTTCCACACGGCAGGCGACGGTTCAACTCCCGAGTATGGAAGTTTGAGAAATTTCTTTCTTTAGCCCGAACTCACTCACTCTCCCTCTCTCTCTCTCCTGTTTTAGATAGGCCTAGTAAATGCATCTACATTGACCAACACATTTATCTCAACAATTCAATGAACCTATTAATGAATTACCTATTAACTAATTCTCTGATCTAAAGACAATTATACAAGCAAAAAAAAAAGAAGAAAAACACATACGACATCCTTGCCGGGATGTGAACCTGAGTTGCCAGCATGTGGGGGCAGGTGCATTACCACTCACCCAACTGGGAAATGAACAACATGTGAAATACGTATTTAGATAATGATATGGCCAGTCGGTGTTCAGGAAATAAACGATTTATTCCTATTTTTTTTTTAATTGCAAGCATGTATTCTTAGACACTGAAAATATAGTCTGTTTGTACTTCATATATGTAATTTTGGTCATTTTTGGTCTTTCACGTGACGAAATCACGAGGACTAGGCTTGGCGGAACCTTCTGCTGGTACAGTTGTTTCCGACAGACGGACTTCTCTGAAACCCCCGCTAAAGTTAAGCCTGATGATTAGCCTGCCCCGGGGCAGGCTAGTTTGGTCGGATAAATTCCCATGGTTACTTAGCGGAGAGTGCCTCAAGTCATGTTGATGGAACGCAACTCTCGCTAAAGGTAGCGAGGCTTATCGAAATTAGCCCGGCTTTGCGCTTAGCGAGTTTGATGGAATACCCCTCTGATTTCATTCAATGAATGATTGTAGAGGATTCAATACTAGATCTGCTACTTGTTCAGTTTCAATAAAATGCCATTATAATTCAAGTCTGATCATCAGTACACGCCATGTCTACACATTTCCCCTCTGTTAAAAAAAAGTGTGCTATGGCCATATTAAAACAATCAAATAATCAAACCTCAAATCAAACAAAAGGAAAACAACAACAGCAAATAATTTATTTCTTTATTTGATACCTAAATTCAACATCATCACCATGGCCCTAGGTGGGAGGGATGTGTGGTTACTATCAACAAATCAACTAAACGTCAATAAACGAAATATTAGTCCGTTACACAAATTGTTATTTCATTGTTGCGCATTTAAATGTGATATTGTAATATGCTGTCTCAGGTGAGAGCCTCCCCTGCTCCTCCTGCAGCTCTGATCAGAACTCACCAGCTGCTCCTGACTCATTTCCACCACTTCCTTTTTCTAAAAAGTGTCTGGTTTCTGCAATAAGTCCGATTCTCTCCTGATTCACTGGATGGTCAACAGCATGCTAGTCTGGCTTTGCCAGCCCCTTCTCCACAGTAGAAGGGTCTGGCTTCTCCACAGTAGAAGAGTCTGGCTTCTCCACAGTAGAAGGGTCTGGCTACAATATATCACATCTCCGGGATCAGGAAAAAAAACCCGCTCTGGCTCGTTTGTATTTCTTTCAACCAATCACAATGGTCTTGGGCGGTGCTGAACTTCGGAAGCCACTGTGGTGGGGCAGAAAAATAGTGTCGGGAGGAAACTTTTTCCGATGGACTCTGCATGAAACCTTTTAAAACGTATGTGGAATATGACGAGATTTTTATTAAAACAAAAGAAAAACGGATGGTCGGTGACGCAGCATTGAAGCCCGTCTATACTTTAGCTCTGGAGGAGCTCACTGGACTCATTTCAAGAGTATAAGATTAGATACCATAGCTATGCTAGACACCCAGATTTACCTTGCATTATCCCCGAATGACTTTTGTCCTATTGACTCGTTATGCCTGTGCATTGAATTGAGTAAATAGCTGAATGCAAAATAACTTCTTACAATTAAATAATGACAAAACTGAAATTGTTACATTTGGGAATAAAGAAGGGAGACTTCGGCTCAGTGCCTACAAAGAGTCTAGGGCACTACAGACAAGAACCCATGTAAAAAGTCTTGGTGTTATCTTGGATGGAGATCTTACTTTTTGTGATCGTATAAAAGCCATAACTAAAACAGCATTCTGGCACCTGAGAAACATTGTCAACAGTAGAGATTTTGTGTCAAAGCAGGACTTAGAGAAGCTCATGCATGCATTTATTTCCTCCAGGCTTGACGACTACAATGCCCCCTTCACCAGCCTCCCCAAAAAGTCCATCAGGCAGCTGCAATTAATTCAAAATGCTGCGGCCAGAATTCTGACCAAAACTAAAAAGAGAGAGCACATACCCAATCCTCAGGTCTTTGTATTAAACACTCAGTGGCCTTGAACAAACATACATTTCAGACTTACTAGTTTATTACAAACCTAACAGGTCACTTAGATCTACCTACGCTGGTCAGCTGGTTGTACCTAGGGTCAAGTCTAAGTAGGGGGAAATGGCATTCAGCCACTTTGCTGTCCACTATTGCAACAAACCAACAGAAATTAAATCTGCCCCTACTGTAGCTTTTTCAAAAAAGAAAACCCACTTATTTTCTATTGCTTTAAATTAATCTTTTCCTTTTTTTTAGTTTTGTATTATTCTCTTTGTATATGAACCTTTGTTTTGTTTCTGTAGGTTTAAGTTGTTTTATTATTGTTATTGACTTATTTTATATTTTGTTATTTTATATTGTGTTATTACTATTGTTATTACAATTATTATATTGTTATTACAATTATTATATTGTTTTATTTTATCTCATTTTTGTTTACATTTTATTTATTTTATTTTAAAGCACTTTGAATTACAAGAGTGTGTGATATTGCGCTATATAAATAAATTTGACTTATTTTTTTACTTTTGACTCATTAAAAACACAGACAATTTGCTAGCTTGTTTGTGGCTCTAAACCAATATCAGCAAAGCTTGTGTGAAGCGGAACGGATCGGTAGGTTGGTCAAGTCAACGTCACCGGTGCATGCCGCTGCCAGAGTTGCTCGCTCTGAGGTTGCTGCTGTTGTTTCCTCTGGGTGTTGATCCTGAGCCTTCACTTCCTGTTAGCTATACTAACAGCATGCTGACTCAAACGAGCTTACTAGCTAGCAAGGACGGCTAGCACATATGCTACAGACTAAAGCTAGTGAGCTAGCAAAGGGGGCAATCGCCAGTCACCTCAATGAATCAAACTTGCATGCTAAGATACTTATGGGTTGCTGAACCATGTGATTACTGATTTTAATTGGCTGTTATAATATCTGCAATACATTTCTGGACAATCTTATACATTAAATTGTGCTAATTTTTGAGTTTTTGGACAACAAGACAGCATTCTAATTAAACCAGACATCAACCTCCAGATCTGAACAGTGAAGTTAACACTGGTGCCTTAAAAGTGCATTCTCTCTGCTGGCCATCAGGGTGCCCCCTATTACACCAAAGTCTATGAGAAAATGAACCTACTCCTCACTTGATTTATGATCTCAGTAAACATTGTTTTTTCCCCGCTAGTTTCAAGTTTTCTTCAATCCAGCATAATGTTCACTTAGTTAATGATGATCCATTTGTAGTCCAACAGACCAGAAAACTTCAGGGCATTGCTACCTTTTAGTTGACAGATTGCTACCATGCTACCAATGCAATTAGCGACTAAGATGACTTAAGCACTTAGCTGAAAAGTTGGCCTTGAATCATGAAGCTAACTTTGTTAGCAGCTTCACACCATAATCCAGCTGGATCCAGATCAAGTGTTCAAGGTTCAAGGGTGTTTCTTCTGTTTGTCACATCCGCCCATTGCTCATCTGCAGTCCAAATATTGTCACTTCCTTCACTGGTTGAAAAACATTCCAAGATGGTGGCGGTCAAAATGCCCAACTTGAGGGCTCCAGAAGTCCATAAAGTGGGTCAATGGACCAATGGACGTCACGATGATTATGTCCACGTGATATATGGTTTTAACACCAGTGAGGCCCTCTTGGTCGTGTTGGTCTCAGTCAACCAAGATTTTTTTAGTCAATTCCTCACTTTTTATGTTTTTCATAGTGAATGTCCAATTATCCAAGAAACTTCTCCGGTAAACACAATATTTAAATTGGTGCTTTTATACTATTCTTTTTGGAGAAACTCAGTTTTTCGATTATTGTTGTTGTTTCTGGTGCATGCTTATGAAGCAACA
The DNA here is from genome assembly GCA_029853015.1 of Chelidonichthys spinosus. Classification (NCBI taxonomy): domain Eukaryota; kingdom Metazoa; phylum Chordata; class Actinopteri; order Perciformes; family Triglidae; genus Chelidonichthys; species Chelidonichthys spinosus. Next base: position 3,088,350 of record CM056841.1, read on the forward strand.
AGATAAGAAAAACCTTATCTTGTCTTATCTCATCTTAACAATGTGTGGGTGTGTGCAGATTGAGGAGATGACAGGGGTGGACTTGGGCAAAAAAATCAGCCCTGGCATTTTTGGCCCAGACCAGCCCATTACCATTCGGCTGGACACCACCTATATGTAACCATGGTGCGGCACCCTTAACCATGCACATACTGTATACTGCATACTGTAATCAAGCACAGAGTTGTGAACATGTGCACATCACGTGCCAATGGGCCAGTCAGCCAAAGCGGGGTCGGCCAGCCAGTTCCGTGGCCAAAGAAAAAAAAATCCACCTGCTGAACGGCTCACATATGCATAGGCGTTCCGGGATAGTGCCCATGTGCCAGATGGACAGTCCACCCATGGGAGAAGATATCATGTTTCCCAAACACTCCATTTGATGTCCACATTGATAAAGTTTTCAAAAGTCTGCACCTTAGACATGTTTTGAATAAAAAAAAATCTCATGGACGAAGGAGGAAATACCCTTTTTTTTCAAAAGTTCTGTATGCATGTAGACGGAGCCTTGATGAACATTTCAGCCTCTAGGTGGTGGTAACAGGTTTTAAGTTCTACCTTCTAATGCGACAAGAAGGAAACTGGACAGATCGCCTCAGTGTTTCAGTTCCAAGTGGTGTGAGAAACTTGACAAGATAAAGTGTGTGTGTTTGTGTGAGATAATAATACAGTGTGTATTATCAGCTCCTGCCATTGGTTACCATGGTAATGGCCAAGGGAGCTACACAGACACACACACACTCACATACACTCTCACCTCACACACACACACACACACACACACACACACTCAAACACACACTCACATATACTCTCACCTCACACACACACATCCCGTTGACATCGAACAATGAAATGCTTCTCGCTGGTCTGACTACGACTGCAGCTTCAGATCTGTTTTCAGTAAAGCATGTTCCTGAGAATCAGATTGTTCAGATTCAGAGCGACATGTGAGGAGAAGTGCATTGTGAATAAATGATGTATGATAATGTAGTCAAGTGATTCCTTCACTGCTAACTTCACAGCATAATATAAAGCCCTGGTAAAGAAATATACACCAATAAAGTTCAAGTTCAGTTCAATAAAAGTAAAGCTGTCAGATAAATGTAGTGGAGTAGAAGTAACATGAAAGTGTGTGTGTGTGTGTGTGTGTGTGGGGGGGGGGGGGGTGTTTATCAGTGCCATTCAGCTTCTTGACTTTTTTTGCCAAACAGTCGTTTCCTAGGCAACCCAGACAGGAAAACAGGAAGTGTGAGTCGCAGGAAGTACTTCTAATCTTTTGGGGTTTTTTTTATTGTTTTCTTCGGTCCAGCATGTCCTCCTGCTGTCTGCATCGCCATGGAAACATCCTGGTCTCCACAAACGCACACACACCAGCTGACTAGCATGCTGTTAGATATTAGGAGGCTACCAGCTGGGGACCAGAATGCTACTGGCTGACCAAATGGGAGGCTAAGTGCCCTTTACTAACAGGCTGCTAATAGCTGACAGTGCTAACACAATCAAGACAGCTAGCTAGAATTATGTTAGCTGATAAAGTATGATAATGGGCTACTCTAAGTTAGTTACTAACTGCCTAATAGTATAACTGACTACCACTATGCTAACAATAGGCTGCTAACAGGCTACTAATAGCTAATAGTGCTAACACAACAAAGACTGAATCCTGTTACCTCTTCAAAATCTGATGGGCTACCAAAGGTTAACCGCGAGTTACTTATTGCCCAATTTTAGGCTCACTGTCTACCAGTAAGATAATAGCAGACTGCTAACAGGCTGCTATTAACTGGCAATGCAAATTTTAGGCGAGAAATAAGCTATGCAGTTGATGAATCTGTCTTTATTTTAGATTGACAACGCTCAGTTTGAAAGATTATCGAGAGTTTGCAGGCGGCGCCGTCTCTGGAAACTCGCCACTCCGCCGCGGCATTACACGGCTTCTTACATAGACAATGAATGGGAAAATTCCCTCCTCTATGAACTCAGGCAGGCCGTTTAGTTTCCCGGTGTGTCCGGGACTTCCACAACATGTACAAAGCAGTAGGGCCTAATCGTGTTTATTACGGCCACGAATGATGAAACATTATCGGTGTAAATGCAGCGGGTGCCGGTCGGATTTCTCTCTTGCCCCGACTGCAGAACGTCCCCGATCCCAAACTGTTCCGGCGATCACTCGCGATCACTCGCCGCAACAATAGTAGCTACTATTGGCTAAAGTTTGGTTCAAGTCAAAAATCATAGACTAGAGCTTTAAATTTGATTTATAGTGTCATATCACAGTTCTTGTTTTTGTCAAAACTATTGCTTTTATTTTCACACAATGCAAATATTTTATAGCGAAAAGATGATTTTCTGAGCTTTTACTGCTGCGAATCAAGGCATCAATCAATCAGTGCGAAATGGGCACATTGACTACATACATAGTGAAAAATAGTGACATGCAATACAACTTACATCCTTTCTGGTCCGATAAGTCAAACCCAGGCTGGTATCGCCAATACCAATGCTGATACCAATGCCTATAAGTCTACTAATACTTTTTACGTATTGTATTGTGTGTATAATTATTAACAACTTCTACAATCATTGGCGACTCTTACAATTTCCCAATGGAGATTCATAGTTTTTCTTCTTCTGATTCTGTATTCAGAAAAAGGAAATAAAACGCAGGCTGTACCCATGTGGTTGATATAGCAATCAGTCTTTATCCAGTAAAGATCCGTAATGAAGCATGTGGAACGTACTCTGTGTTAAATGGTGTCAGTCTCAACAACGAGCCTCTCAAACTCCAGCCACACTGTAGACACCTCCCTGGGCTTCTAGTGTAAATGAACTAGACTTCTAATGCAAACAGGTCTGGAAACGTTTTGTTGTTCTGTATGATAGTTAAGGTTCTCTTACTCTTTACCTGTGATGTTTCTCAGTGTTCCTGTTTTCAGCACTGAAATACTGCCGGACATGACTGAGTTTCAATGTTCAATCTTCTTTTTTTCATAATCATTTTAAGCCAAACACAACTAAGTCTGTAGTCCTGAGTTGTTTGATGAACACAAGTCATGAACATGGGAGATTTTCCCATCTCTACCATCTATCACATATGATATTAGTGCAGCATACAGTAAGGCACCAGTTTGAAGAACATTTATGAGAGCAAAGGTCTGGAGCAAAAGCAGTCCATTTCAGGAGAATCAATACAATCTGCTTGGAAGAACTTTGACATTTTAAATCTCAACAGCAAACTTTCATGAAAATGCTGATCTTTGAGCGAACAGAGACCAAAAAAGAGGATGCTATACTATCCAGTTTGATAAAACTTGCATGGTGTATTTTGTGTCTTGAATAAAAGTGTGATAACGCTTTGACTTCCTGGCACCTACCTTGGTAGGCTAATCTGGCTGTCTATTGCTAACATGTTGAAAGCTAGATCTGACCAGTTATTTGCTACATCACCAAACTTCCTGCATCACCTTTTAAGCAAAGATGAAGGGATTCATTTCTCTGTGATATTTTCTGGGCTGACCTTGCACCATGCAGGAAACTTAATAATAAATAAACTTAAACTTAAGTGATTTAAGTGAATGTTGTGAAAGTCTATCAGTGTTGGGATTCTCTTCCTGTCGTTCTGATATTGCTGAATCAGAACTGGAGGAAACAAATCTTGTCTCCTGTGTCTGTGGTCCCCCAGAGGTCTAAGATAGTAGCTCATTATTCCAGAGACCAGACCAGACTACGTGGAGAAACCAGAGACTGTCTATGGTACAAACAAAAATGGCACTGCTGTATTTATGTCTAGATGACATTATTTTGGTTGTTGATGGAGCATCAACAATCCTAAGCCCCTTTTACTCTGCCTTTTCTTTTGGCAAGGGTATTGCTCCATTTTTCCGCACCGCTGTTATTGTAAAAGCTACTGAGACAGAAAGGGTTGTCAGGTTGTCAGGATGCCTCGGAGCAGCAACGGAGGTCGTCACAGAGCCGCAACAGAGGCAGAACAAGGTGAGCCGGCCTCTTTGTGAACGGTGCAAGCCGGAATACCAGAACAGTTGTTGATGTTTTGAAGACGTGCTCATGGGCGATGCGCCACTTGAGGACAAGCTCTGAATGTTGATCCGGAGAAGATAGATTGCTCCCACGAGGCCGCCGTTGTTTGTAGCAACATGTATTTGATGCAGAGCAACGTCGGTGGCAGTTGAAGGGTCGTGTAAATATGTAGAACGAGCAAAAATTCACCTTTCCATGCAATCGGTGCTATTGTGTTACACGTAAAGGCCTCTTTAGTTCCACAAAGCCAGGACCAGTCTGTTAAAGGAGACACCGTTGAGGCGTTATGCCAGAAACCAAAGTTCGGTTTGAGTGCATGTCAGTGGGGGCCTTGCTGTTGATGAGGCTAGTTGCATGACTTCAGACTTTTTACGAATCACCATCATTATGGAGTTATTTCAGCATCATTTTGATCTGTTCATTGCTATTAAATCTCGGCTAAATTGTTTATTTTGCTATAGTAAACCAGCCGACGTTTGTCTTGGTAGAGCCAGTGAATCCAGCTTGGTGAAATTCACAGAGCACCTCTGGGTGCTGTAAGGAACTCAGACAGGATGGCGTTTGGTTTCCTGGTGTATCTGGGACAATGTACGAAGCAGCAATAGTGGTTATTTCAGCCATGACTGATGAAACCATTTTGGTGTCTACATGGAGGTAAGCCCCGCCACCACAACGGGGAGTCTGGCATAAGTATAACACAAATGATCCTGTGGTCAAACGAGTAACACTAGGCAAAAACTGGAAGTAACGAGTCCTTGCTTACATCTTCTTGTTTTGTCCAACCAACAGTCCAAAACCGGAAGATGTACACCATTTGTAAAAGTAGAAATCTGACACCGATTTACTACTGACTTCGGAGAATTTTTGGCAATCGATTATCAAAATGTTCTCTTCTGTTTCCCAGTTAAGCCAAACTCACAATCCACATATCTTTGAGTCGATGTACGTCTGTGATTTGGTTCATAAATGCTTACTGCTAATTGACGCTATTAGTTTTATATTTATTAGTATGCCTCTGAGCATAGAAACAGACAGATGGAGGAATATTTACACAATACCACTAGTTAGAAACAAGGTTTACCGCTCTCTCTGTAGCCTTTGTTGCCATGCTAACAGATACTTTTTTTATATTGTGTAAATGACTAAAACTGAATTGGTCCCCACATCTGTGTCTGACCCAATTCCGGTTTAAACTGCAAGACAGCTCGCTTCGTCTTCTCTTTACTACCCCCCCCCCCCCTCCACACTTTTCTTTTGACATGTTTTTTTCCTCCTCCCTCTCCTTCATATCCTGGTCTCCCCTTCTGCTTTACCTCCCTCCCACCCACCTCCCTCCCTGTCTTCCTCTCGCTCTTCCTCCCTCTCTTCCTCCTTTTCTACAGGATGGGCAGGGCAGCTCCCAGAATACAGTCTGAAACTGTGAGACCGCTCCCTCTATTGTGGTTCTGCTCATCCTACTAGAGAACCGACAGCATACTTGGAAACTACTTCATCGGCTGCAGAAAGTCCTCATTCTGATACCACTCACAGGATTACGACCTTACACCTCAGGCTGGACCAGAAGTCAAACTACTACCGGACCAGTAAGCCAGTAGAGCGGATCAGACCAGGCCAGGACAGACGAGAAGAGACCAGTAGAAATCAGTGAAGACCATTGGAAAAGTTTGATGGGACTGCTGACGATAGGTGAGTGCAGTGTGTCTTATCTTTATTACTGGCAGAGGTGTGGACCCGTGTCCAATGACTTGGACTGGAGTCAGACTTAAGACACACTTTAGACTCCAGCTGAAAAATCCCAAAAAAGACTCAACTCAACTTGGACTTAAATCAATTGTGACTTCCAACTGGCATGTAGATGACAAATTGTGTTAAACGTTTGTGGCAAAAAATTATCAATTTCCTGAATCCACTTAAATTGACTGTTCATTCCCAGCAAGTCAAAACTTAATTCCCTAGATCCACTTTGTTTGAACCAATCACCCGCATCCAATCAAACTGAAGGAAAGAAACATGTTACTGTTACTGACGTTACTGAGTATAATGTTGGGCAAAAATCTACCAAAAGTGATTTTGTCCTTGTATTAAAACTACATACATCAATTGTAGTTTGCAAAATGTGCAGGTCAAAAATTACAGCTGAAGACGCCAATGTCATTACATTTGGTGGAGAGTGAATTATGTATTGTTTAGGACTCAAAGCTCAACATTCAGGACTTGGGACTTGAGATCTAGAAGCAGTCAGCCAGTCAATTTAAATAGGATGCAACAAGGATTATGGAGACTAGGACCAGGCATTTTATAAACCTGTCAATTTAGAGTCTGTTTGGACTTGTGTTGACATAATGGGCCCTAGTTTCATAGACCAGGCGTAGACGGGGCGCTGCGCACCTGCGCCATGCCGAGGGGGGGTGTGTCCGCCTGGACTTTGCAAGTTTCGTGCACGGCAAAGTCGGGCACAGGCACTCCTCCCGTCACTCCCACCCGCGCAAGTGGGAAAGAGGGAGGAGAGAAGGCGAGAGTGGGAGACGAGGAGGAGACGAGGCGTGGACTGGGATTAATACAGCCGATTCAGATCTTCACCAATCAAATGAGCTCCTCTCCTCACCTTTAATGCGTTAGGGGAGGTGCAGTGCAAGTTTCGTCACTTGACAACCCAATGACAGAAGCAGCAGCAATTCTGCTTAGGGCACCAAAATGGCTAGCGGCGGCGCTGGACAGAAGACAGCAGCAGCAGCAGCGCCAGACGGCTGAGAGAGATGTGAACTTGTTAGTTTGCATCACAGTTTCAGCTGTGTTAATTCGGTCAGGCTGAGTTTCCGTTACGCGTGCCATCCGCCTTTAATCTGAGGTCAGATGTGACGGGACAATCTATATAGATATAAATTCACGTGTTGATTCAATTAGTTGCATTAAATAGTGTTTGTTGTGATTATTTATTGCATTTAACTGGAACTGTGGAAACCTGCCTGTGAGGTCTTGGTGACGTGTGCTCACTGCGCGCCGGTGAGCCAAACTGCCACTCCGCCAGCTGTAATTCGCCTTACACCAAGAGTAGACCAGGTTGGAGCTGGCGGGCTTTCGGCGCAGTCTCGGCGAGGCTTTTTGCCACATTACTCCCGCTGTGCCAAGCTGAATCTGTGACGCCTCCCCCTGCTGCGCCGCCACACACCCATCTTGGCCTAAGGCGAGTCACCAAACTGCCAAACTGACTGTGCGCAAGGCTGCACTGGTCGAAAAATGCATTGCGCCAGCCTGCGCCACCCTGCGCCACCCTGCGCTGCGCCACGAAACTAGTGCCCAAGGTCCGTTTCTGGCAGAAAGTTTAACTCAGGGTGCCATGGAGGCTTCATCCCATCCCATTTATACAAGATATCACCAGTCTAACCACTGTTGTATGATAGACCATTTGCCCTGATTATCTAGTGCTTGTCATCTCAGTCCGAAAGCTGTATCATTAGAGGACCGTCAGAGATGACATTTAGTGATAAAAAAAGAAGCACAACTCACCAGTAACATTCAGTGTCCACCATCTAAAAGGATACTGCGCAGTATCTCGGATGTTGTTCCTGGACTCTGAGTGCTCCTCCGCATCACATAGTACAGGCTTCTTTTTTATGTTTGGGTCGCTTGTTATAGCTCCATCTATCAACTGCTTTCTTATGTTGTTTGTCCACCACCACCATGTCAGGTTGGTTACCCATCACCAGTTTATCAGTCTGGTTTTCTCAACCAGCTTTGGAGGTGTCTTCCATTTTGACCTCAGAACTTCCAGCCCATAATACTCAGCACAGATGTTCCTGTTCACTATGCCTACTTGATTATGGTAATCCATGTACGCTGTACCTGCCTGCATCTTATACCTTGCTCTTATGTGCTGGACTGCCTTTTTGCACAGCCTGGGCTCCTGTCTGGCATGGTAGAGCTTGGCCTTTATTGACCAGTACCAGCCTTTTCTAGCCACTGGTATGTCCTCTGCCTCCCTCCTTTCACCTAGTGAACAATCTCAGAGAGCTGGATTTGAGGTGTAACCTTCCTCGGATGGTGAGGAACTTTCTTTGCTCGATATAAGTGGCTTCAATCTCTTCCTTTCGCTTTGTGATTATAGATCTTAAGACTGGTAGTGGACAGCTGGGATTGGCTCCAGCCCCCCCTACTACCCTGAATACAGAATAAGCGGTAGACAATGAATGGATGGATGGAGACTGCTAGTGCTACGTGTTGATGGCTCTGATATTGTTCCTAACATTCAACTGACTTTTCAGGACTTGCCTTACTTCCTTGCGGCCTCTTAGAAATGGTTTCCATTTGCTTGCGGGATTTCAAGGTATTTGTAGCTGTCCTGGACATCTGCTATGTTGCCTTCTGGTAATTTGACCCATTCAGTCGTGATCATCTTGCTTCTCTTGGATACCATCCGACCATGCGTATCTAGCCCGAAAGACATGCCTATGTTGTTGCTGTAGTTCCAGATGAAGTGGATCTCATTTCTAAGGGGATCTCATTTCAGCTTGATGTCATCCATGTAGAGGAGGAGGCTGATGGTCACTCCAGTTCAGAACCAGTATTCATAGCAACTCTTAGTGAGGATCTGGCTCTTATCTTATGCTGCATTTTATGATAACTTCTGCAATTAGCTATGAGTTGGACTGGCAGAGTCATCTACCACAGCTCCGTTGAGTTCTTGATGAAGGCTCTTTAGTGTCCTGTTGATGTTGTACAGTTCCAAGTATTCCAATATCCATGTGTGTTGCATTGAGTCATAGACTTTCTTCTCATAAATTCAAGTTGTGCATAATTTGGTTTAATTTATAAATTATTCTAGTTCTTAGATTTCTGTTTGCACTGTTCCATAATTTAACCCCTACTATAAGAATGGCCTTTTTAGCCTAGCTTCTTCTTTTTAGCTATTTCTCTCAAATCATATTTACACTAAAAAAACTTGTTCTTCCAAAAATTCAAAATGGCGACTAATTTTGCTCAGAGGACATTTTATTGTCTTGATTGCAGTTTAGTAGAGCAAACAGTGCTGCATGTGTGTGCCATATTTTATGTCAATTGAAGTTAGGGGCATGGCCTAAAAGACTGTTATTAGTGATCCACTTTTTGTGCCCAAATACAAGACCCCTGAAATATACAAATTTGCACCAGACTAGATGCACCTGGAAATTTTTCATACACGTTTAGCCCCTTAAAAGTCCTAAAAAGTATTACAAAGACAATAAATAATTTGTTGAAATACAATAGGGCCATCGAAGATCTGACATTGTTGGTGCTCGGGCCCAAAATACTGTATATTATACATACAATAATATTATTCTGCACACTTTTGGTTCTTTAAGTATATTTTGTTGGAAATGCTTTTGTAGTTTTACAAATTCTAACACAGGATATGTAGTTACACTTGTAGTTAAAAGACTAAAACAGTAAGAAAAAAGAACAGTTTAGTCCTTTAAGCTTGCAGTCAATCCCACTGTGAGTTAATCCATGTTTACCACCTAATTCTCGACATGGCTTTGCTGCTTCCAGGGATATTTAAGGTCTATGAAGTGTTTTTGTATCTCAGTCTTTAAAGAGGACAGATGAGTCCTCTTTGGCTGGCAGACAACATGCCACAACACAGGAACCTTCAATCGTTTGATCTGTTTTGAAGAAGTGAATAAACTTTTCTGTCTCCATTAGAATTATGAAATATCTTTGTACATCTTGTCCTCATTGGCCACATATTGAAAGTACTCATTTACCAACAGAGGACTTATCAGATGCTGGTGATCCACTGAATCTTTGGGTTGGTTCAGTCTAAAATGATTCATGATTACATTTTAGGACATCCTGTGGAAAATATAATCGGCCAGAAGAAGGTAGAAATAGTGTGACGTTGCTATAGCAACATAAATCATCTTAGCAAGTTCCATCAATTCCTGGTTGTATTTCCTTAACCAGGATCATTATGAGAACCAAATCGTTTTTGTGCCTCTGGGCTGATAGCGCTTTTTCTTTTTTTGCGATACCGATTGCAAGAACCTGAACTCGATACTGCAAAGTTGCTTTTTCGACTTTGTGTGAATGAAAACCTCATACCCCTACTGGTAGACCAGCTATGTGTCTATAAATGATGACAGCTCATTTCTCTACTTGTTGATCATTGTGATGACAAGATGTATTAGTTCATTGTTAGTAAACATGTTGGCAACATCAATCAAAATGAATGAACCATTCATTCTACAACATACCGCCCCACCAAACTGTAATCGCAAATTTAAAACAAGTTAACTCACAGGTCATTTAAATATGAGTCCGTTGATTTTCCAAATATCAGTTGCTTTTCTAAATCCGCTTAAATTAGATCCACCACACAGCACTTATATAAAACAAAAATATGCACTTTAGAAGCTGGTTGATGGCTGTCTGATGACAAGTCATGTAGCATATAAAAGGCTATTTTTTTTTAAATGGAGACTGTTGCAGTGCTCACTCTACACGAAATGCACTGTGGCTACATTACATCACTTCCTGCTAACTTCACAGAGAACAATGAGGAGCTGTTTTAACTGAATGTTCTCTAGTCCAGCTCGGAAAAAAACACGGAATCTGTGGCATGTTACTTGGTACTTTTTGTGTCAGTGAAAGCTGGTTTTTAATCCTGATAATGTTCAACAGCGAGACTGTGATCATTGTCAGCTGGTAACACAGACGCTCTTCTCACTATAAAGGAACATTCAGTCTTTCTGAATTATACAACAAGCGTCAGGACATCTTCTGCATCTTCTCATCATTTACACTTACAATTCTACACAAAAAATATTATAAATATACATTTTATATAAAATAAATTAAAAAAAAACCTCAGATTCTCTATCAATTTTTAAAACTGCATGTCATGATATCAAGAACTCCAAATTTCTGATGAGTAAATTTGTTTGGGATCAGATATTTGAATTTTAACCAAATTAAAAGTGAATTAGCTTCATCTAATTCAGGCGGCAGTTTAATTTGTCATTTCAATCTCCTAAAAGCTTTTTCTCGTGAATTCATAACTTTATATCTCAATCTTTGATTATTCTTTCATCAGAAATTTGTCATTTTATAATGTAAATTTGCCACATTATTCTCAGTGAAATATCCATTAATTTGTATACTTCAAATTTTTGAATTTTTGTCTGGGAATATTATTATTATTATTATATTATAATTATGTTAATCAGAACAAAGTGAATCATTGATATCAAAGAAGAATGATTTAAAGCTGAAACCACTTCACATCAGGAGTCGGTTTCTCAGAGCTGTGTGGGTGAACAAACCTAATTCTTATTTCCAGCTGAAGATCGTAGCTGCTCTATTGTTCAGGCTGTGTGGGAGGACAGCGGCTCTGCTCAGGACAAAAACGGGAAACGATCAAAATGGTGACCCTGAGTTATTTCAGGAAGAAGCTTCCCGCTGCTGGAGAATTTGACAAAGACGTGGTTCCTTACAGGACCTGAACATCCTGGACGGACCGAAGGAGACGTTACAAGCACATTATCAACAACCAGCAGAATCATTACTGTAGACGCAGTGTTTCCTTCACATAGCAGACATTTTCTGCTTTCTGAGGTGTGAAAGTAGGATTTCCAGAGATAGTCTGAACTGTAACACGAGTAGGAGGAGATTGAAGGAAAGGAAAAATCACAGGAGGAAGGAAGCAAAAAAACAAGAAAAGGATGGGCCCCAAAATTAGAGGCGAGCGGGGCCTTGTGTGGGAGGAGTCAAGACACCAGTCCAACCATCTCCCCCTGGTGACTTTGATTGGTGCCGCCATCTATCCCTCCTCATTTCCTGTCAGGTCTCTTCCATCAACTCAAATAAAGGTATACAAATACCACAACGTATTCTTAAAAAAGAATAGAAGAGGGAAAGATGTCTGATCTTGGTGTTTGAAGGTTTGAAAATGGACATATTAAGTACGGATTTAGTCCTCAATTGGTCGCACTAATTTGACTTATAGGAAGAATTTCCTCTTTCTTGTTTTTGACGCCTGATTCATTGTGAATGATCTGTTTGTTTGATGAGAGGGAGGGGCAGTAGACGATCCGATTCCATCCAATATCTCATACTTTGTTCACAGCTTGTTCTCCAAAATAATCTTTAAGTGCTAGTTTAAGGTCATGCACAGAGGCATATTAGAGCCATTTTTTATGTAAAAAGCTCCATAACCGCTTTTAATTTTTGTAAAGTTTTGATCTGTTGTTTATTATGTTTGTTGGTGTGATTAGTTAATAAATAATTTACCGTATACATTACAATTTATTTTCAGTTTTATTGATGATTTAGGTCTGTTGCATGTAAGGCACTGTTTAAAGGTAGAAAGTACTGTTCTGAGAAAAAAGTTTTAAATGAATGTTTTAAATTCTGATTCTTTGCAATTTTATCTAATGTCATATAAAAAGATAGCGTTTTTAATCGGTTTAACTCAGAACCATCTACTGGACTGAAGAAGCAATTGTTACCTAAATGTTTTATTTGTATTTGAATACTTTATATAATAAAAGATTAATACTTTGGATCTGTGTATCGATACAGTATTGCCACGTAACATATCGTAATGCTATGCTGTACCCTTTCCCCCAGCCCTAATTACTTCTTAGACATGTGTGGCTTCATATCCTTCTTTTCTAGCTTTCAGTTAAAGTAGGATTGAACACAATACTTTATTGTTTTGTTGACATTCTTCAGGAATACAATAGTCTCATCAGCATAAAAGATCATTGGAAATGTTGATGGATCAGCATGACGTCTCGTCGATCTATACCAACCATAGAAGTTGTATATTCTGGTTGTGCGAAAAGTTGATCAAACTGTATCATGTAAGCTAAAGCAACATCTAAGAATAATGAGATCAGACCGCTTAGGTTCTCCTGACTGAAGCCATTCATTGTTTTCTCTAAAGGCGACTCAGCGATGGGAATCATGTCGAAACTCCTGTGTTATTGAACTTCACAACAGTGTCACAGATTTATGTTTGAACAGCTGTCAGAGCGCTGGCTCGCCTTTTGTCTTTACCTTCACTTTGAAGGTTAATCGCATTTAGTCAGCTTTTATTCTGGGCACTGATGCACGAAAACTGCGATTTGTTACAATCAATAAGAGTTTCTCGGTTCAAAAACCCAAACGTGAAGGAACTCTCTGCTTTGACAAGTTTGAAGTGTTTGTAGGTTATCAGATGGAGGTTTCGGGGTTCTGAACCAGATTCATCAAACGCCAGAGAAAACCTCATCAATAGTCGGTGATGATTCCAATCAGGATGTTGACCTGTCGGCCATCTTCCCCCTTACAGAAGGAACAGATTTCTTTCAGAGATTTATATGGCAGGAAGGGGATTCAGAGCATGTGATTGGAGGATCTCAAGTTTCTGAAGTGGGGAGGAACAACTGAAGGCTGGTAATCAACCCCAACAGCTCAGAGCTGATTACAGAGGCAGGAAGTAGACAAAGATGAGTCATGTGGACACTCATCCAGACTCTGGATCCGAGGCTACAGCTGTATTATTTCAATAAGCTGACATAGAGATCAGTTATATTACATAACTGGCTAATCTGTTGTTTACTGTTCTGTCAAAACAGTGAGAACAAATGGAGTGAGCCGTAGTGATAAAGCTGCAGTGAGTTACTGGTACAGAAAGCAAACAGAGATAAAAACGTCAGTCAGAATATAACAACAGCACGCCAGAATCTAAAAAGTAGACGCTTGTTTGAAACAATATTTCAGCTGAACTTTCTTATCAAATGCTGTTGAACAGATGACAGATTCTGGTAAATGAAGAGAGAGATACAGGTGAAGGTGGAGGAGATGTTGTGGTTCACAATCCACATCTTAACGTTAAAGTGAGTACCCCAGTTCAACCTTTTTTTAAAGTATAGGTAAAAAATATGAAAGACGGGGAGGTCGGTGGCGCAGTGGATAAGGCAGCCGCCCCATGTATGGAGGCTCGGCCTCGGCGTGGGAATCAGGGGTTCGACTCCCGGCCGAGTGATCTCTTTCGCGCATGTCTTCCCCCTCTATCTCCCCTTTCCACACTGTCTCTCTCTACAAAAACAATAAAAGGCTTGCATGGCACTCTAGCCAAAAAAATGATCTTTAAAAAAAAAAAAATATGAAAGACATATGTGAATGCTTGTCTTTATCTCAACATGAAAGATGACCAATATTAGACTAGCATGAAAGAAATATGAAAACAACTTACTACAGAATGGGAGAGCTTCTATAACGCTTTTCTAGTCTTTTCGACCACAGAAACAGTTTCACCATCAAAATGTTCAGCTCTTTAAAGGTTGAGTAGGTGATTCTATTCAGAAACACTTTCTGTTATATTACGTAAAATCCTCATAACATACTGATAGCAATGAATACATTAAATGCTCTGACATAAAAAACATTTTGAAAATGTCATCTGTGGCCGTGGCAGGACTATAAAAACAGGCAATGGCGTTCTAGGGGCGGGGGCTTTGAACAGAGGTCTGAACCAAGGGGGCGGGACTTTATCAGTTCAGTGATTCGTTCAAAGTCCCTCTGCCTTTAATGACATGGTGCTATGACGTTTCTCAATTCTACCTCTTTTACAGTTTAAATTGTGAAAAATAACATTTATTTTCTATTTCTTTAACAATGTAACTCAATGGAGAAACCTTCTTACTCAATATGAAATGCTATTACTTCTGCATCCTTTCAGACTTCATTTTAACATGAAATAGATTAAACTATCCCACTGTGATATGACTTTTGATATCTTTTACAGTTATTGAACTATCCCAGTTAGTGTTCTTTCATCAGCTATGATAAAACACAAATGTGGAGGATTTTAAAACATCTGTGTTATCACCGGCTCTTAGTCTGTTACATAATGCAGTTCAACTTCAGACTACAATAAAATGTGAAAAGAGTCCAGTCCATGTCCATACACAATATAAACTCAAAATAAAATGTGACACCATTATCAAGTTCTATTATGTTACCTGTTTTGTGAGAATTTATAAGTATTTTTAAAGAGGTGTCATCGCAGTAATTTATGACACAATGATGTCCTCTATCAATTTCCCAAATTGTACTTTTTATGATGTTTTGTTTGTTTTTTGCCATATTATGTGCTGTCATGTGGTTGTTGATGTGATATTCTTTTGTACTCTTTGTGCAAATCCCCCCCAGGGGGCAATCAAGGTTTCATTCATTCATAAGTAGGGAGGAGTTCCACCAAAGAGTGAGCTCTCCCTCTCGTTCTCAGCGCCACCTTTGATATGTAATTTGGTTGCCATTTAATTTCAGTTGCGTTCGGTGTGAACGCCCCTTTACAGTCGTATATTAGTCCCACAGTGTCTTATTCCGCTCTAAAGTCCACAAATTAAATCAACTTCAGTTTCAAGTGCAACCATAACTGCTACACATTACAGGGAAAATTGTCTTTCATTTACATTTATATTTACATTTAGCTTTTGTCCAAAGCGCCTTACAATAAGTACATTTGTCAAAAGAAAGAAACCACAACAGATCATTGCCGATAAAGTAAGAACTAAAACATAGAAACAAGTGTTAGGTCCTCGTCTGAGTAAAGTAGTAGCTGTTCAGCAAACATACCTTAAGAACAACAGTGCTATGATCAAAGTGCTACAGGTATTCCTGGCGAAGATAACTGTGGAGGACTCTGTTCAATCAAACCCTTGATTGTGACCCATTACTCCTCCATAATGTAACAAAGGCCTCGCATACTGTTGGCTGATATAACCATCTGTCCAGTAAAACAATTAACTCATCACTGGAGGAACGGGTTTCTTCTTTCCATTTATTTATTATCGTAGATTCCTCTGCAGGTGAGATATGAGCATTAATTGTTGCCAATTATTGCCAAGATTTTACTGCAGTAAAGGAAAGGAAGGCATTCATGTGAGTGAGCTGCTTCTCTCTGTGTCCCACCAGCTCGGCCACACTTCTCTTCAGCGTGCTGTGAAAATCAACTGTTTGGGACATTGACTCTTCTGGTGATTTAAATGATCATCATGGGTTGAATGAGCTGAGAGCAAAAACTCTCTGGTGCCTTCAAGGAAGATCAGATTCCTGATTCCTGAGTTTGCTTATTGTTTGCCTTGTTGAAACGTTAAGTACAAATTTCAGTGATGTAAATGGATCCAAGCAGGACTACGTTCATGTCAGCATGTGTTTCCAGGAGAGTGGTGTGTGTGGAGGTGGGCGTGGTGCAGCATCTGGGAGCAGGAGAGCAGTGTGTGGAGGTGGGTGTGGTGCAGCATCTGGGAGCAGGAGAGTGTGTGTGTGGAGGTGGGCGTGGTGCAGCATCTGGGAGCAGGAGAGCAGTGTGTGGAGGTGGGTGTGGTGCAGCATCTGGGAGCAGGAGAGTGGTGTGTGTGGAGGTGGGCGTGGTGCAGCATCTGGGAGCAGGAGAGCAGTGTGTGGAGGTGGGTGTGGTGCAGCATCTGGGAGCAGGAGAGCGGTGTGTGGAGGTGGGTGTGGTGCAGCATCTGGGAGCAGGAGAGCGGTGTGTGGAGGTGGGCGTGGTGCAGCATCTGGGAGCAGGAGAGTGGTGTGTGTGGAGGTGGGCATGGTGCAGCATCTGGGAGCAGGAGAGCGGTGTGTGGAGGTGGGCGTGGTGCAGCATCTGGGAGCAGGAGAGTGGTGTGTGGAGGCGTCTCAGGGAGCAGCATCAGCTGATGCATGCAGCTGCAAACAAGCTTTTATATACTCCACAGTAGATGGCCGAGGAGAGCAGACCCAAAGTGTGTGCGTGTGTGTGTGTGTGTGTGTGTGTGGTGTGTGTGTGTGTGTGTGTGTGTGTGTGTGTGTGACTATGTGTGTGTGTGTGTGTGACTATGTGTGTGTGTGTGTGACTATGTGTGTGTGTGTGTGTGTGACTATGTGTGTGTGTGTTCACTGAGCTATAAGGAACCTGAATGCCACAAAGCCTCTAAAGGTGTGAAGACTGATAAATGTTCTCAAATGTGTCGCGTCTGTTGAAAACTACATGTTTGAAATTGAATCGTGGATTCCAGCGTGCTCACACACTGAACGCAAACTTATCGCACGTATTCCATACAAAGTCAACGCACACACACAACATGAAACTGGCTGGAGCGAGACGTTGGTGTGATGCTGTGTCACTAAAGCCGATCATCTTTCAGAATTCCCTCTAGTCGTCCTGGCGTTGCCGAGTCAGAAATGGAGGATGGATGAAACCAAAGTGAAACATTTCTTTGCGTTTTGTTTTCCCACACCGTCACAAGGCAGCGTTACCTCTGCTGATCATCTCTGAGACGACGTTATCTAACTAGCACAATGCACCACGATCTCACACACAACTGGTGGTGGTTCGGTGCAAATGCATGAAGAAGAGTGGAATTAAATGACGATATTTCTGGTTCTGCTACATCAACTTTGACACCTTTTGTTTAAACTGTTAGCGATGATAAATGATGAATCTATTTTGTTATATCTTCTCACTAAATCTCAGTTAACATTGAATTCAATGTAATTACTTTTGTTTTGTATAATATATTTATTGCGTTAATAATGTATGCGACTCTGCTTTCCGGGAGATTTCTTAGAATTTTTTTTAAATGGTTAAATGCATTACTTTACATCCCAAAAAACATATTTGACTTTCTTTTTTTAATTGTATTTATTGTTTTTTACTGATCAGTTTGATTAAATAAGAGTGAAAAGGACAGGAGATCAATAAATCATTCTCAAAAATGAACAAAAACACGCAAATAAAAAGGTGGTGTAAGAATTCCACTACATACTGTAGCTACATGAGGACATCTGTCAGCTGTGTGTTTGCAAAAAACGGTTCAGCTCTGCAGACAAATCCTTCTCCAAAACGTGGGTCACGCCCTCTACACCTAAACCCTGTCTGAACTCCTCTAATCAACCTAACATTGATCTGATCGTGGGATCAATCAATCACCTGCTCGTCTCTTCTCTTTCTTCGTTTTTATAACACAGACTGGAGCAGAGATAAGCACAGAGACAAAGTCAGCAGGTAGGATGATAGTTTTAAACGGGAACTGGGAAAATTGTTCAACTGCGTTGCCATAGCAACAGCGAGCATGTAGATCAGGGGGCTTTTTTTAACACACACACACACACACACACACACACACACACACACACACAGAGTGACAGTGTGAGGTTAGCACAGGATTCCCTGCGATTCCAGTTTCTATGACAACTCACAACTCATCCTCCTCCTCCTCCCGTTCCGTCTGTCTCTTTCATCCTCAGCTATAATGATGGAAGCTAAGTTCTGACATCAGCTTGGCTCTGTAGGCGTCACTGGTAATCAGGTGTCAATTGGCATTAATGCAGAAGATGATGAAATAATGTGTATGTGTTAATGTCCTGTGTTTATTAGAAAGTTAACATCAGCTGCAGGAGATGTTGTATGTCTATAAGGGACTGTATGACGTTTATCTCTGGGCAACACTCACCCCTACACCACCAGCATTGTGGTTTATTTTCTCTTTTATGGTTTCATGGTTTTACCTTATTTTACTGTGTTCTTAGTTTTCATTGTGCAGCATATCAATACATTTGGATTTGGATCATTTTTAAAGCAGCATTAAGGGTGTAAAATGTTCAGACCGGTTTGTTGTTAAGCCACTCCAGTCCACTTGGTGGCAGTATTGAACCGCTAAGCTGGTTTGTCGATCTCCAATAAACACTACACAAAAAGTCAATTGCCGTGTCCCAATCAGGGAGAAGTGCGTCTGCTGATGCATCCTTCGCGGCCCAACGTATCCCAAGATTCATTGCACGCATGTGACGATTGGATTTGAATCAACAATAGAACGAAAGAATGAAATATGATCTCCGGCTCCATTTTAATCAGTTATTCATTAGTTCCGTCTTATTTGTCCTTTCTTGTCAACCACAGCTGGTTGCTAGGCAACAGGAGCGGCAAGGGGTTGGAGGGCGGGAACAGCTGGTGACGCAAACAGGAAATCCCCTGTGGACCAGACTATCTCTCTTTCGGAGACCACTTGGTCGAACGCCGTCTTTTTGGCTGAGACCTCCTTGTAAAAATGTAAATGATGTACTCAACCAAAGGTCACGTAAACCCCATATTTTCTGTCACTGACCAAATTGTTTAAAAATGAGTGAAAAATAAAAAAAACCTCAGAGGAAGCTTTGAATGTTTAAAATGAGTGACGTTCACGCACATCAAAACGTGTTGACTCAGGATCTTTTAAAATGGTCTTTGGGTTCATTCATAACCTTGTGCTGAACTTACATGGCTGCTTATACTTAAGGCGTATTAAGCTATGTAACGGGAGTCCGGTAATGTCTGGATGAGCATGGAATGAAGCTGCTCTCAAAGAGCCCTCCTTCCGGTTCCTTCTGGGGCGGCTGTGGCTCAGAGGTAGAGCAAGTCCTCCAATCAGAAGATCGCTGGTTAGAATCCCGGCTCCTCCAGTCTGTATGCGGATGTGTCCTCGGACAAGATGCTGAACCCCTAATTGCCCGACCATCGGTGTAAATGTGTGAATAGACTCAATGTAGCGTTGGGCGCCATAAGCAGTCAAAAAGACTAGAAAAGTGGTCTAGAATTGCAGGTCCATACCACAGAGTCCAGTCCTAGTGGCCCGGTGTGATCCACATCCACACAGTCAGTTAGTGGACCACGAGGACACCTTTGCTGACAAAATGTGACTTGGATGTTAATACACCAATATTATTTTATTACAATTTTAAATGTTTTATCAAATAGATTATGACAGAATTTTTACAACCCTGTCTGTCAAAATGACCAACAACAAGAAATTCTATGTGTCCCTAAACGTGAATGTTCTCCAGACTCGTGTCCATGTTCAGTGAATACGTGTGTGGCTGTGTTCAGGGGAAAAACAGGATGTGATGCAACATCCTGTGGCCATGATTATTATTATTAGAACGGGAGAAGGTGGAGGTCAGATCAGAGTCGGCAGACGATCTGAATGAGAGCCGTTTGCCTCGTTGTGACTTCTCAGAAGCACAAACCTCATTAGTTACATGTTGTCTTACATTCAGTCAAACACCTGAATGGAAAGCAGCCATTATTTCCGTTATTACTTCCAACTATGAAAAGGCAAAATGTCTGCTGTGAGGAGGGTGTGTGGGAGGCTGTCAGATTCATTTTAATATCCTCCGACACAAATCAGAGATACAAATATATTTTTATGTATTTATCCTTTTTTTTTTTGTTCAGCAAGACCATATTATTGATGATCATCCTATTTAAGATTATTTGATTATGTTTCACTAAAATAATTAGGTCTTTTCTGTGAATATTTGTTTCATGACAAAATGTAAAGTGATTCCAGTATGTTTTAGTGCCATTTTAATAGCTTTCATAATATTTTGATCATTACAGTGAATCACAATTCTTCAGGCATCGTGACATGAAGTTTTCATATCGTTACATGCCGACTCTCTTCTGCACTGAAGTATGATATTGAGTACTCCATTTTTGGCTAGTTAATAGTTCTTCTCTATTACATATCAGATACATATTACTTCACTACATTTGTCTGACAACTTTAGTAGTATATATGATGTTACAATACAGTACATATTCAGATTCATAATACAAAATCCAGTATAATCAGGTTATTATTTTAGCAATTTTGTCGTCATTTGAACTGCAACACAACCAAGAATATGATTGTGAATAATTAATTAATTGTCATTTTCCCACAGAAATAGTGAAACGATTCCAATATTCTTTGATGTCAGCCTCTCAAATGAGACAATTCCCTGCTTGCCTTTGTCATTTTTCATTGTGAACCAAATATTTTGAGGTATTTGGATTTTTTGTCGAACAAAGAAAGCAGAAAGAAGTTGATAATGAAAAATAATCGGTAGATTCAGACACAAAACAGACTTGAAATCTGTTCTGTTTGAGACCAAAATAGGACTAAAATATTTTAGTTTTCACAGCACAAGATGTTTTTGTGGATCTCCATATAAAATGATATGGAGGTCTACAATTTATTATTTATTCTTCGCGTTCCGGGTTCTACTAGTGTCCTTGTCATGACGTGTAGCATGAGGGTACCTGCAGCCCAGTCAGGTCCACAGGTAGCGCCTTCGGCACAGTCTCAAGAGCACCGAGAGCAGGAAAGGACCGTAGAAGGGCATCAATCCAGCAGCAGTATCTGCTCCTTTGAAGGAGGAGGAACAGGAGGAGCACTGCCAGAGTCAACATGACCTCCAGCAGGCTGATGGTGCAGACACCTGCAGAGGATGTTAGCGAGGCAGGGGCTCAAATAAATAAAAAGGCATTTTTTTCCCGCCGAAGACATGGGGCTGTTCTTAAATTCAGTAGATGATGTGATGTGATGATTCCCTTACTAGCAAAAGGTGGCCGAGCTAGTTGGCACATTTCGAGCTGCTACTTGGTTCAATTGGCATCCTCGATCCTCGAGGCTACTTGCCAAAGAGTGTCACTGTCAAGCATTTTTAAGTTAACCATCTTAATTTAGACCTTATAGTTTTATTCAGTGGATATTTATGGGGACAGGACAGGCTGTGCGGAGGAATTGATCTTTTAATTAATTTAAAAGAAATCGGATGCAGAAAAAGGGGGATTTGTCTCTACAAGGGCAAAGGGCAGGGACTCAAGCCCAGATTTTGTCTATGTGTGCATGTGTCTGTACTGGTGTTCATGTTTCCGACCAGACTGTCAGAAACAGACTCCATGAGGGTGGCATGAATGTCTGATGTCCTCTAGTGGGACCTGGTCTCACAGACCAGCACCCTGCAGCTCCACTGGCATTCACCAGAGAACACCAGGTCCTCCATCTGTGCCTCGTTGTCTTCACAGAGGAGATCAGGTTCACACCAAACACATGTGACAGGAGTCCAGCATGATGGTTTGGTGGTGGGTCAGTGATGGTCTGGGGAGGCATATCCTTGGAGGGTCACATAGACCTCCATGTCATAGCCAACGGTACCCTGACTGCTGTTAGGTACTGGGATGGATTCCTTGGAGCGATTGTCAGACCTAACGCTTGTGCAATGGATCCTGGGTTCCTCCTGGTGCAGTGGGTCCTGGGTTCCTCCTGGTGCAATGGGTCCTGGGTTCCTCCTGGTGCAGTGGGCCTGGGTTCCTCCTGGTGCAGTGGGTCCTGGGTTCCTCCTGGTGCAGTGGGTCCTGGGTTCCTCCTGGTGCAGTGGGCTCTGGGTTCCTCCTGGTGCAGTGGGCTCTGGGTTCCTCCTGGTGCAGTGGGCCCTGGGTTCCTCCTGGTGCAGTGGGCCCTGGGTTCCTCCTGGTGCAGTGGGCCCTGGGTTCCTCCTGGTGCAGTGGGCCCTGGGTTCCTCCTGGTGCAGTGGGCCCTGGATTCCTCCTGGTGCAGTGGGCTCTGGGTTCCTCCTGGTGCAGTGGGCTCTGGGTTCCTCCTGGTGCAGTGGGCCCTGGGTTCCTCCTGGTGCAGAGGGTCCTGGGTTCCTCCTGGTGCAGTGGGCCCTGGGTTCCTCCTGTGTGGCCAGAGTGTGTATGAAGTTCCTGGATGATATTTTCCTTGCCCTAAATTGAGCATCTATGGGCGGTTATGTATCGGTGCATCCGATGTCGCGAAGTACCGCCACAGACTGTCCAGGAGATCTCCAATGCCCTGACCCAGGTCTGGGAGGAGATCCCCCAGGACACCATGGGTTGACTCTTCAGGAGCAGCCCATTTTCAGGAGTGCGTACAGGCCCATAGAGTTGATGTGATAAAATTCACAATACTTTGATTTTTGGTGTGATTTGGAATCCAGCCCTCAATGGGTTGATTTTGGTTTCCATTGACCATTGTTGAGTCATTGAATCATTTGTTCATCAAGATCTGATGTGTGATTTAAGTGTTCCCTTCATTTTTTTGAGCAGTGTATATTAATCAACATGGCGTCTACGAGCGAAACAGTAGTGAGAATAAACTGTCTCAGCCTGAAATATATGATGATCCTGTCTATCCTTATATAAAATACGGTAAACATAATCAAAATATGATCTCTGGATCAGATGACTGCATCATATAGATAAACCAGTCTATTAAGCTTGCTAGTGAACATTAGCTCCGATGCTAACAAGCAGCAAAGTTTCATGTTTGAATTTTCACGTCTATTATTATTATTATTGCTGCTGTGCTGCAGACGGTGATCCCAGCTGTGTGTGTCTTTGTGTTTCAGCCACATGCCTCTGAGTCCAGTTGCTGACACCAAACATGATCGCCCACGGCAACAAGCGGTTACTAACGGCAACCCGACAGGCTCTGCTGTTGCCAGGGACGACGACGCGGATGACACGCCCCCTGGAAACAGCATTGTCGTCCGCATTGGCATCCCAGACCTGCAGCAGACGGTAACACACAGTATATATGCAGTATATATATATATATATGACCTATGTATATATACAGTATATATATGTGTAACCTCGAGTAGAGGTGATCCAAGCTAAATGAATGAATCAGCACAACAAACCTGTGTGTCTGTCTGTCTGTCTCTTTCTCTGTCCGTCTGTCTCTGGCTCTCTCAGAAGTGTTTGCGGTTGGACCCAGAGTTACCAGTTTGGACCAGTAAGCAGAGGGTTCTGGTGACGTTGACTCAGTCTCTGTCGGATGTTTTGAACTATGGTCTCTTCCAGCCGGCGTTCAACGGCCGAGCCGGAAAGTTTCTGGACGAGGAGCGGCTGCTGAACGAGTATCCTCTCCCACCCATCACACCCATCCCATACCTGGAGGTACACTATCATAGTTTCATTTTAAAGGAATAGTCTGGTGTTTTCGCTTTTTCAATAAACCCCTAGAGAAGACCAAAACCACCAACTTGTTCATGCCATGTTCACACCAAAGGATGGAGCAAATTTTGTCATAGATTATTCCTGTCACGCCATCAACACCTCTTATAAGGACATAAATACAGCAGCGACCTTGTTTGTTTCATAGACAGTCTCTGGTTCATGCACATACACATAGTTCTGGTCTCTGGAATAACATGAGCTATTATGATGATTTGTTTCCTCCATTTCTGATTCGGCAAAATCAAGACATCGGTGAGGACAGGAGGAGAATCTCAGGCTTTAATGACACCGAGTCACGCAAAAAAAAAGAGTTGAAATATTATAATGTTCACATTGAGAAATGTGCTTGGTGTTTGGTGTGAACGCAGCGTTTTCACGGGCAACAACTGTAAGAGTGACGAGAAATGTGTATGTGTAAGAGTTCAAAAAACAACTATAATATGATATCGTTGAGATCGCTTTCAGAGCAATTTGTTGAATGATAGAAACTCTGAGAGTTAAGGCTGGGGGGAATCAATACAGCATAGACCAGGGAGGCTGGCAGAATAAAAAGCAGTAGTCATGCAATGGTAGAAAAAAAAACAAGGGTTATAAAGAAACATAAGCCTCTTTCAACATAAGTTCCAATTACAGCAAGTTTAACACTGGAGTCAGGAAATGCTGAGCTCATAGGATTTCAAACTCCTGACATTGAAATTGGGTTGCATCACACTCATGAGGAGAATCTCCACCTATGATCTCGTCTCTAATCACAAACACGTACACACCGCAAGGTTTGAGACCAACGGGCCATCACACACTACAGGATGTTAATAAGATTATGGTGTCAAGGGGAACCATGAATCCCTGACACCACTTAAAATGACTGAAACAGGGCAACAAGTTGCTGCAGGAATGAGCCCTAAAACCCGTGAATGAGTCAGCATTTTAACACTTCCTGTTCCTTCATCTCCTAATAAGGACCTCCCTCTCTCTCCATCTCTCCATCTCTCTCTCTCTCTCTCTCTCTCTCTTTGCATTAGAACAGCATGTTAAACAACAAGACATAAAGGATTCAAATATATCTCATAAATGTCATTATAAAATCTCACAAACGAGCATCTGTTGCTAAACAGGCTCAAACACCACAACAGAAATATGTGGAAATGACATAAAATGACTGTATCACATTGTGCATGTAAAGGCAGACAATACCACAGCATGGTGAACTATGAATAGTTTCATCAGTGATTTTCTAAAGCAGCTGCTCACTGCAGTTTCTATTGAACAAGAGGAAATACCTTCAGTGGTGGATCAATCCACATCTGGTGCTCTAGTGAGTACTATTGGCAACAGGGTGGTGTTTGTGGGAATGAATCTGACTAATTATGAATACGAGATATCAAACATATATTTGTGTTTGTACCGGCAGTAACCTTTCACTTCTTTTCTTACAGTTTCGTTACAAGAGGAGAGTTTACACTCAGAGCTACGTGGACGATAAGCAGCTGGCCAAGCTGCACACCAAGGTACACACACACTCACACACACACACACACACACACACACACAAACACACACATATACACACACACACTAACAGACACACATGCATAACATCAGTTTGATCGATCATTTTCATTTCAGAGATGTACGAGAACGCGTGTTAGTTGTTAGTTTTGTTGTTTTGCTTCATCAGGTCCTTTTTTTTTCAGGCAAACCTGAAGCGTTTTATGGAACATGTTCACCAGAAGAATGTGGAGAAGGTTTCCAAATGGTTGGAAAAGGGCCTGGACCCCAACTTCCATGACTCAGACAGCGGGGGTGAGTACTTATACACACAGTACCGTTGAAACATTCAAACAGTACTATAATTGTTTGAATTATTATTATTATGTTTCAATGATCACATATTGAAATGTCTGACATTTTGGGAAATCCTCATGTTTGTCGTCTTATCTAGTAATAGATATGTCTTTGGGAGTTAGCTTGACAAGTGCTAACTGCTAGCATAGCACCATTGACAGTTTACGCCAGCTTTAAAACATCCTTATTTCAATGCTACATTTGTTTATCAAACACACTTGTAGAAATAAATATAAAAATGTTAGCATCCAAGCTACTTCTGTTATCTGTTGTGTCCTGGATTCAGATTCTGTCCACCAGCACTTTAATCAGATTTCAGGAAAGAATCTGTATAAATACTGAGGCCCTTTAAATTGTTCAAATTCAACCCCAATTCCAAAAGTACTGTAATCAGTTGTTAATTGTATTTTCCTTGATAGATGATGATTTGAATCTGGTTTTAAAGCGGTCAAAATGATCTGAATCGACCTGAGAAAACTCCTCCCAGGTCATTTAAACCTCCAGGTTCCCAGAGACGACTATGCAGTCTCACATGGTCTAATAAGTGTGTTGTGGTGCTTTGGCCCTCAGAGTGTCCCCTGACTCTTGCCGTCCAGCTGGAGGAGAGCGGGGACTTGATCAAAGTCCTCCGCAGTGGAGGGGCTCACCTGGACTTCAGGACCAGAGACGGCATCACTGCTCTGCATCGGGCCGTCCTCTGCAGGAACAGTGCCTCTCTCACTGTAAGAAAACTACACTCACTGCTGCATTCTGTTGCATTGCAAAAAACCAGCCAGTGGAAATATACTTCACTTTTTATTTTCTACTTTGAGTACATTTCAGAGCCTGTACTTTTACACTTTAACTTGAGTAAAGAAGTAGAATCAGTACTTCTGTCTATTTGAAGTATGTGTACTTCTACTGGAGTAGAGGATGTCTCTACTTTTGTCAGCTGTGCTGGAATGCAAGTACATTTACAAAACAATGAGAAAAGGGTTAGTTAAGTATTTCTATTTTCTGCAAATTTGTACTTACTTATACTCATACTCCATTCATATTACATATTACATTTTTTAAAAGCTTTCAGATTCAGATTATTATTAAACATATATAGATCAACCTGCCCAGCAGTGTATCAAGTAAGTAAAATGCGCTCCACCGTTACAGAGAGAGCAAACCGTTATTTGACCTTATTGAAAATATTGTTTTTGAAATTTTGAAGATTGTGGACACCAGAGAGTAGCAGCGCATGGCTCTTACCCAGCTTTCATCCTCTAAATGACCTTTAATCAAATACTACAGAACAGTAGATCCCACTTGTACCTACCTGTGCTGCAATGACCATCTCTCCCTCCAGATATGGAGAAATAGCAGAACACGAGGCAAGACGTTTTGGACTCAAACAAAAACCTGGCAAACAAGCTAAACAATATATCTTTGCAAACTGGGAAAATCGACTAACTCACTGACAAAGTTGATCAAATGGCAATTTACCATCGCTTCAGTAGACTGAAAATAGTCAAAGGCGTTCATGAACAAGCCATAAAGCTAAGTGACCAGAAACAAAAATGTAAAGTCCCAACTTTCCAAAGTGATGATGATCAACCAAGCTGAAAATAGATCCTGAAGAAAAAAATCTCAGATTGCACAAACTACCAGAGAGGAGCGAAGGTAACCAGATGACAGTTTACCTTAGGCTGGGTGAACCCTGCCTGAACTTCCGGGAAATTTGGATTTCGCTCGGCAGTTTAGGCTGGACACCCTCAGGCTTACTTTCGCTGTTACATTGCCAGAATCTTTGGCTCCAATCAGAAACGGCCATTCTCTCCTGGCACGCTATTGGCCTGCTCTGATTGGTTGTAGGACTATCCAACTGCGTACGGAGTCATTTGAACGATGCAAATTGATCCCGCCTCTTGAGCAGTAGAAACAAAGCGCAGCTTCCCCAGACTAATGTTCAATCTTAAAGGATTGACCTTAGTATGGTGAAAACCAGACTAGGTTTATCTGGCATCAACATTAACGACAAACCTTAAATCCACATTGGGGAACTCAACATCAGATCGGAGTAGAAGGAAGCTCTTCCAAACCACGTAACATCATCATGAAAAAAACAAAAATGACAAGATGTCCTGAATGCTTCCGGAGCTGCAAAGGGATATTCTATTAAGAGCGTCACCTGACTTCTCACGGAAAAAAGCAAGTGCAGAAAAAACTGTAAAGGCATTAATGTACGGCTAAAAGGTCCCGAATCACTGCGATATAGATTGATGATGGACTGCCAGATTCTCTTGACCTCGATCTGCCAAAGAGGCTATTAAAAAGAAATATTTGGATCTGCAGATATGAAAGCAGACTGTTAGGCCTTCACACAGAGCCGATAATCTTCTCTATTATCCTCTCTGCTTTACTCAGTGACTAGAAAATGTTATGTTCATTTTGTTTTTGGAGATGAATGAAATGAATATTCTCATAGGATGTTAAACTGGGGTAAGTGAGCCAGCCCTCTATAACCTTCATTTTTCTTTTTATTAAGTGAGTATTTCTTTGTTTTTTGTTTATTTTCTATTGTTGCTTATTCTTTTTTTAAATATATTTAGATTTTTAGATTTTTATGATATCGTATATATTTGTTTTGTCCTCATCTCTCACCACAATCAAATGCCCAGGGATAACTAGAAGGAAATTGAAAAAAATGTAGTTTCCTGGAATACAAAAGGTTTTAACCACCGACTGAAATGGCCAATCTAAAAACAGATACAGCAATATAATAAGAAACCCACCTAAACCAGCAAGATGTTGGGCAACTAAAACAAAAATGGGTTGGACACATTTGTTCATCGGGTTATAATAGAAGAGCAGAGGAGTAGCAGTCTTAAGCCATAGAGATATACCTTTCTGATTGTAAAAACTATAGTTTTCCAGAAGACAGGTTTAACTTTTTGAAAGCAAGTAAACCAATAATCTTAAATATAAATAAAATACTACCACTTCTATATAAGTAAACTGACTTACAGCAAGTTACAGACTTGCTGATGTGAGGTTTATAATATATATAATATAATAGGAGTAACGGATATCAGTGGAGAAGTAACATTACAAAGTCAAACTAGTCAAATTTAACAACGTAATGCTTCATCCACCATCCACTCACTCATATTTACCCATCACACCAAGGAAGCAACACTGTTCGCTGTTTTCTGGAGTGCAACATTAGAGGCTAACGGACAGTTGGCTACTTAGCTAGCTTGCTAACTCCGCCATTCTTTAACTTCTTTAACCTACTTTCCAGCCCCGCTGACGTGTGTTGTAACCATGACAACAATCATCATTTTCTTTTGTACTAGTCACATGACACCTAGAACACTTCTACTGTTCTACTCCTATTCTATTTGTATGCATATAATAGAATAAAAGTGTTGTATTTATGGTATGCAATATTACAATTAAATGAATGCCTTCCTATTCTGGTCCTCAGACTCTGCTGGACCTCGGAGCGTCTCCGGACTACAAGGACAGCCGGGGTCTGACTCCTCTCTATCACTCTGCCATGGTGGGTGGCGCCCCCTACTGCTGTGAGCTGCTGTTGCAGGACCATGCCACCATCGGTACGGAGAATCACAGCTGTGTGTTTGTGTGTCCACTGACATTTAAAACAGTACTGTGTGACTACTTTTATTTATTAATTTGTGTATTTTGTATGCAGGGATGACTGATGAGAACGGGTGGCAGGAAATCCACCAGGTGACACACACACAAGCACACACACACTCACACACAAACAACTGAAATACTTGCACTATACAATTATGATTTTGTGTGTGTGTGTGTGTGTGTGTGTGTGGGTGCATGTGTGTGGGTGCATGTGTGTGTGAATTCAGGCGTGTCGCTATGGTAACGTGCAGCACTTGGAGCACCTGCTGTTTTACGGCGCTGACATGAGTTCCCAGAATGCATCTGGAAACACCGCATTACACCTCTGTGCTCTCTACAACCAGGTAACATGCAACAGTCAAGTTTCAACTACTGTAATCATCATCCGGTTGCTGTCCATCTGTATGCGGTGTGTTTTTATTTCTAGTTTTACTTCAAAGTGAATTAAATCATTGCTGCTGGTTTTGCAGGACAGTTGTGCCAGAGTGCTGCTGTTTAGAGGAGCAAATAAGGACATCAAAAACTACAACAACCAGACTGCCTTCCAGGTAAAACAAAAACAAAACTACAAAAACCAGCCTGCCTGGGGCTTGGAGCTGAGAGCTGCAGACAGGAACTCAAAAAATATTGATAGATGCACAAATACATTTTGGTTGTTTCATGGAATGTATTGACAATAAGCAAAATATAGAATAAAGCCAGCCTTATGCTTTGATGGTTATATATAAAAGTCTGTTACAGCTGGTGTTGTTATGATAATGAACTCTCCATGTGTGTGTGTGTGTGTGTGTGTGTGTGTGTGTGTGTGTGTGTGTTTGTGTGTAGGTGGCGATAATTGCTGGCAACTTTGATCTTGCAGAAATCATTAAAATCCACAAAACCTCCGACGTTGGTGAGTTGGCTGAGTGTACACATATAAAATGTTGTGCGTGTGTGTAAACGCATGCGTTACAGTAGCTGCTGTAGTTAACTGTGAGCGTGTCTGTTTATGTGTTTTCGTATATGTGTCCAAGTAGTTCCCTTCAGAGAAACTCCATCCTACACCAAGCGCCGCAGAGCCGGCGTGACGAGGTCGGGGGCTGGAAACGGTCTGTCTTCTCCACGCTCTCTGATTCGCTCCGCTAGTGACAATGTTCTGGAAAGCCCCGCCTCCTCTCCCGGCCCCTCCCTCCAAAGCCTGGAAACACACCACGACACGCACACACATTCCCTACGACGACATACTCGCCGACTGAGGTACAAATATATTTAAACAATGTTATAGTCATACAAGTCATCTACCTTTAAAATTAGTAGTCAAACTCCAGTACTGGTGTAGTAAACACGAGTACTAGCGAACAAATGGTGTAGTTGGAATCAGTACTGTTGAAATTAGTGAAAACATTTGCATTGTCGATACTGGTGTAGTTGACGTGAGTACTGGTGTAGTTGACATTAGTACTGGTGTAGTTGACAACAGTATGACTGTGGTTAGCATAAGTACTGCTGTAGTTGATATTAGTACTGCTGTAGTTGACATACATACTAGTGTAGTTGGCAAGAGTATGAGTGTAGTTATCATCAGTACTACTGTCGTTGATATTAGCACTAATGTAGTTAATATGCCATACTTGGTGAAAAGATGCACTCACTTACTCATATTTAGTTAAACAGTTAAAGGATCCGGGAGTGTTGATTCTGTGGCCCCCATTCACCCGGATCACTTGCTGCTAACATAATGCAATGGATACTAATAAAAACAATCAATTGTGTCGCACGCTACTCTCTTTATAACCAGTAAAATCTTATTCTAACATTCTCCAGTCCATCAGCTGACCCTTAGCAATGACTGGTTAGTTGAAGTTAATCACGCAATGTTTAAAATTAAAGTTATCCCAGACAACAGAAGGTGGTTCTGTGTTTGCCACAGAAATCAGTGACTGATTGAAATCAGTATAGACTTCCTGCAGAGCAGGGGTCCGTTTCACAAAGCAGGTTTAGTGAAAACCTTGAGTTAGTTAACCCTGAGATGAGGGAAACTCTGATTTTTCGGTTTCACAAAGCCAGTTCAGCATAAATCTGAGTCAGTTACCCGGGTAACATGCTCCGTGAAACTAACCTGCTCGCTAGCAGGTTTGCTTCAACAAACCCTGAGTTTCGCCCTACATGTCTCCGCCTTTTTCCGGAATCTGAACCAACTCTGAAAAAAATGTGCCGTCCTTTCATCGTCAACCTAATCGATACGGAAATAAAAGTGATTCTAGCAGCTTTGCGTCGGGAGAGGATTTTGATTACCTTTCCTTTCAATCACATTAGATATTATCTAAACAATATTCTCCGACATTTTCAACATTTCATATCGCGGACATAATCCGCAACCAGATTCTTTGCGGAGGTAGTGTTTTTGCGAACGGGAGATTTATGAAATGTTTAAGTACGTTCCTGTGTTGAAATACCTGCTTATATTTACTGTTTAATATGTGAAATATTATTAAAATCATATGCCTTAGTCAACGTATTTGCGCAATATTCTTATGCTTAATTTCCAACTGAAGCCACTTTCTTTCTGTGCCTGGGGGGATTACACCCAATAAAAATTATGATTTATCTGTTGCGCTACTTTGTGAACTACGGGAACTGAACCGGTGCCGCCTGCCCCATAGGCAGCGTTGCTAACCATTACACCACAGTGTCACTGTCAATGCCTGAAAATAAAGACTTATTGCCTTTAGATCAATAGACTGTTTCATTCAGTTATACACATTAGATCGGGCAGTAATTGTCTGCCACGCCAACTATCGCTACTTTGCTGCAGTTACGTTGCGCCGCTTTCTCAGGATGAGCTCGTTTTCTACATAAACACTCAGTAATATCAAATGACGCTCTCCCCGTTGCCATGGTGAATCGTAATATCGGAGCTCCATTGATGATGGCTTTGTAGAGTCGGCAGGCACGCGCGTAACTCAGAGTTTACATACTCAGAGTTGAGTGAACTAATTCAAAACCACTGTTCTGAAACTGAAAACTCAGAGTTGCCCATCTCAGAGTTGTTCAACTCAGAGTTCAGGGTTAGGTTCAGAGTTTGTTGAACCTGCTTTGTGAAACGGGCCCCAGGAAAATAACAGATCCGGACCCATCCTAGCTGAGTTAATCATCCAGTGTCAGTGAAACTTCCGGTGTAGTGCAAAACAGGAGAGGACTTGTTACTTGCAAAGCTTGAATGACAGTGAATCTACTTCCTTGAGTCTCGAGCAGACTCAAATCACTGATACTGAAGGAGTGGATTAGACTTCCACAGCACAAGCTGGCAGCTAGCTGAATAGCCTAACTCGGATCAGTTTCTTGATTAACTCAGAAGTCCGAGAGTCCACACACTGAGTCGAGTTTAGCAACTCTACTGTAGTTAGCATTAGTTCTTGTGTAGTTGTCAACAGTATGCCTGTAGTTTACATTATTACTCTTCTAGTTTACTTTAGCACTGGTGTAGTTAGCATTAGTACTGCTGTAGTTGACATCAGTACTGGTGTATTTGACATTAGTACTGCTGTAGTTGACACAAGTACTGGTGTATTTGACATTAGTACTGCTGTAGTTGACCTTAGTACTGCTGTAGTTGACATTAGTACTGGTGTAGTTGACATAAGTACTGGTGTATTTGACATTAGTGCTGCTGTAGTTGACATAAGTACTGCTGTAGTTGACACAAGTACTGGTGTATTTGACATTAGTACTGCTGTAGTTGACCTTAGTACTGCTGTAGTTGACATTAGTACTGGTGTAGTTGACATAAGTACTGGTGTATTTGACGTTAGTACTGCTGTAGTTGACATTAGTGCTGCTGTAGTTGACATTAGTACTGGTGTAGTTGACATAGGAACTGGTGTATTTGACGTTAGTACTGATGTAGTTGATGTTAGTACTGCTGTAGTTGACATTAGTACTGGTGTAGTTGACATAAGTACTGCTGTAGTTGACAAAAGTAGTGTTGTATTTGATGTTAGTACTGCTGTAGTTGACGTTAGTACTGCTGTTGTTGACATTGGTACTGCTGTAGTTGACACAAGTACTGGTGTATTTGACATTAGTACTGCTGTAGTTGACATTCAGTGTTTCCCCTAGAATTTTTGTCAGGCCCGGTGGTAGCCACGGAAAAAACCCTAAACAGACGAGACGCGTGGGATGGTGTATTGGTGCAGTTGGATTAAGTCAGGTGGCACAACAAGCAGTCTACAATTCTGCAATTATTTGCATTCAACATTTTTGTTCAACCAGAGTGTATTCAAGGTTTTCAAGGATTCAAGGAGAGAGTGACTTATTAAGGTGCCGGTTGATGGAAATGATCCAAAATTACGGGCCGGAAAAATATGGCTTGAAAATGAGGAGCATAACATAAATAGCTACAGATACTGTAAAACACTATAACGACATATGAGTGCATATATTGTCTTATTTTATCAAGTAAAATATAAGTTATAGGTTAACTCATCAGCCTAATAGTTCATAGAAATTCAGGTTCTTATAAATGCCCCAGTCCGGTTCCGGTACCGGTCCGGTTCCACTCACACCACGAGTCTGAAGAGTGCAACAGCTTATCAAAATACAGTGTCAACTTTCCGTGTTTTCAAAGTAGAAAGCGACATCGTTGTGGTTTAACGAGGCAGAGCGGCATCAGAACAACATCAAGCGCGTAAAGTACACGAAGAAGAACGTAGCGGGAGCGCGCTGCGAGGATTGTTGCTGCCGCGCATCTTGCGGAGCAAGTCTACTGTGCTGCGCGGAGGCGCTCCTAATGTAAATGATTATTGATTTATGAATGAATTGATAGGTGGTTTATTTTTGGCGTATTGATTTTTTTTTGGGCCTGGCGGTAGGTCTCCTTGGACTGGCGGCCCCGCCAGGCCTGTACAATGGTAGGGGAAACACTGACATTAGTACTGGTGTAGTTGACATTAGTACTGGTGTAGTTGACATTAGTAGCCTACTGCTGTAGTTGACTTTTTACCTGTGTAGTTGGCAACTGCAGGACTGTTGTTACTTACTGTGACTGTTGTAATGGTAGTGCAGTAGTAGTAGTTGTTGATGTCGGCTATAAGTAACAGAGTATTAGTGAATTTAGATTTAGAATTTAGAAAGCAAAGTGAATCTTCACCTAACTATATTCTCTGCAGCCCGAGTGGTGGAGGTCATGTAGAGACCAGCCCCCCCTCCTCCCCTCCCCCAACCCCCCAGATGAGGAAGAGGAGGCTGTACAGTGCTGTGCCGGGACGCACCTTCATCGCCACCCGCTCACACGTCCCCCAGGGGCCCGGAGAGATCCAGCTCCACCGAGGAGAGAGGGTCAAAGGTCTGAATGTAGTTCTGTGAAATATGAAGACATTAGTACTTTGGTGTATGTTCCAGTATCCCTTTAATACTATCCCAGTATTAAAGGGATAGTTTGAGACGTCTGGAGACGTTTTCAAGAAATTTCATTCAGTTCTTCTAGTTGCCGAGTTCGCTTATGCTATGGCTAGCGCAAGTCAATGGTTCTTAGCTAGACAGGCATTAAAAACAGTCTTGCCCACAGTGCACCCGAGGCAAATCAATTATAACACTAGACTGTCGATGTACATATGTGTGTTGACAGAATAATATTTGAAACAAAACTAACCTCGCATCGCATGAATCATCCATTTTTTGAGGAACTAGTTTCTCAGCAGCGGCGGAACTTTACTTTGCTCCGTCGGGCTCAAAACGCAAGACGCGCCACCTGAAATACTGCCCGTAAATAGGCAATCGAACCGGGACGAATTAGCGGGACTCATGCCATCTGACCTGGGTGAAAAGCGCTTGGACCTCACGCAAAAACCGGGCAGCCCACGGCCACGCGAACCCACAATTACACACCGCGAACCCGGACCTCTGCTCTGTCCGTAGACCCGTAAACCCTCGGTCGCGTTGCGGGGGATTCCCTCCTGGCACCACCAGTCTCCGTTTGTTCGATCCCGGTTCTCAGTTCCAGCGGGGGATATCTCGGTCTCCAGACGCTCGTTCACGTTCTGCCCTTTGAGCATCCCTCTCGTGCAATTCTTCCTCTGTATATTCAGGCTTGTACAGGTACGGTTGGGTTTGGGTGGAAAAAAACTCCTCATCAGAGTCTTCAAAAGTTTCAGTATATTCTCCAAAAGTGTCCATTTCTGTGAAACTAAAGAAACTAGCACTGCAGGCTACTCTGCGTCTGTAGCAATGACAGCAGGTAAACAAACTAGAACCGGTAACTTATAAGTGCTAGGTGATATCACTCCACCGCTGCCATAGCCTACTAGGAAGTATGACACGCTGCTGCTGCTGCTGAGACATAAATCCTTAAAAATGCAAGGTTGGTTTTATTTCAAACATTATATCAACACATATGTACATCGATAGTCTGCTGTTACAATGGATTTGCCTGCACTGGTGCACTGTGGAGTGGGCAAGACTGTTTTTAATGCCATGCTAGCTAAGAACGATTGACTTGCGCTAGCCATAGCACAAGCGAGCTCGGCAACTAGAAGAACTGAATGAAATTTCTTGAAAACGTCTCCAGACGTCTCGAACACACCGGCTCACTTGGAAAATAGGTCTTATGTCCAAAATTCTGAACTAACCCTTTAATACTGTAATACTGTGTGTGTTGTGGATCGACAGTTCTGTCTATAGGTGAAGGAGGATTCTGGGAAGGAAGTGTTAAAGGAAGAACTGGTTGGTTTCCTGCTGACTGTGTTGAAGAAGTCCAGATGAGACAATACGACCCACGACTCGGTAAAAAATAACATGTGAATATGAGATATATACATATACATATATTTTTAAGAAGGTGGTAAATTGTATACTGTATGTTTCAGAGACAAGGGAGGACCGCACTAAGAGACTGTTCAGACATTATACTGTTGGTTCCTATGACAACTACACCTCCTACAGGTAATATAATGATTTTTCACCTCCTGCATGTAATGAACTGATACTAAACCTCATCTTCATTAGTTGGTTAATTTATGGGCTTTAATTTGACACCATAAACAATAACTTTACATAGTCAAAGAAAATGCACACTAAATATTAGTCGAGAAGGCTGCTTTAAATATCATAAATACTCTTAAACATGAATTCATTTTAATGGCCAAATATATGAATATTATACACATTTTTTGACTGGCAACAGTAGCCAAGAGAGCTGTTGAGCCGAATATTATTACGCCTAGAAAAATAGTTTCTTGCAAGAACTGAATTTTTAACTGGATTATGAGCTAGAAGGAGGAATTTAATGACGAGGTGAGTTTTAGGTAAACTTGACATTTTCAGGTACATTCTGTAACTTTTATTGAATATGGACCAAACGTAAACAAACTGTCTCAAAATTCAAGCAATTGTGGAAAAACATGGTAGAGGTTTATGTAAGCTAGGAGGTCGATGTCAATGGACAATTACATGTAGTAACATTCTATAGTCGTTTAAGAAAAAAAACACCCCAAGGAGGGGCCTGTTTATTAGGGATTGCTGTCATTCCCTTTAATAGGTGGGTATGAAAGGGAGGGATAAAATGACCCCACTTTCCCCATGTCACCCGCTCTAGAGGGATCCATTGCAGCTCCCCAAATGGAGCCCTAGCTGCAGGCAATAACAAGCTTGAAGCAAGGAGATAAATTTGTCACAGCACAGCAAAATGCAGAGGAGGAGAAAAGTGCCTCTATGGCAGCTTCTATGGCAGCAGCAAACATGGCGGCCATTCCAGCTGCACAGACCACGGCCAGTTTGAGGAGTCAACTAGCCAATTAGGGAGTGACTGGAGAGCCAGCAAAAGCAAGGAGAACCGACCGGTTCAGCGGAAGTAAAAAAGTAATGAAGTCCATCGAGAACAAGCTACCTGACATTGTAAAGAGGGACTGGCTTGTCTTCGTGGATAACCCAACCAATGGTGTCACACCAGACAACCATTTTGGTAGTCTCCTCAAGTTACTGAAAACATGAGAAGAAATTATGGAAAGACAAAGACAAGAAAATGTGCTTCCACACATTCCATAAAGACAGATGGAGGATGGATCGTTCAATGCTGTGAGTAAATAAAAAGTGTCTGGGAGTTCCTCAGACTACCATTTCTTTCTTTGTCAAAAGGGAGAAGCAAAGAGGGGCGAGGAAGACAAAAGTGGAAAGGACAGCAGGAAAAAAGATATAAACTCACAGAGGAACACTAGAAATACATAGCCGAACTCTCCCCAGAAATAGCAGAAACATGCAGGAAGGCTTTTACCAACATGACTGCTATTACAGGCAAATGTATTGGAGGAGCTACCAGTTCTCATGATACTACTAGAAGTCACGGCCAATGCAGGGCAGAAAATTGGAAACCTGATGGAGGTAGCATCCAACATCAACTACATCACCCACAGAGCAGCTCAAAGATTGAAGTTGAGGAGTGAACAGATCACTTCAATTATCTATCCAGTTGGAGGAATGGTTATGAAGGTGAACATCAGGAGATATCTGCTCAGAGTCACAGTCAAGACACCCTAAGGTACCGAAAGAGCTCATGAACTTGTTTTCTATTGAATAAATGCACAGAATCATCACACCCGAACAATTGAGGAGATTCTTCCCTGAAGTTAAGCTGGAAGATCTGAAAATACTAGAGAACATTGAGCTACTTATCAGCCACCGTAAAAGTAGACTCAGCCCACAAAGGGTGAAATTAGTGTGAGACCTCGTCTTGTGGGAGAGTCCTCTCGGAAAAATTATTGGTGGAGTTCATCCAGATATCTTTGAGGAAGAGGACAGGCAGCACATACGTCTGAAACACACTTTGCTTCCTCAATCAGAACAGCCACAATGAAGTATGAAGACGAGGCACAAGATATTCAGGCTGAAACCAGGAGTACAATTGGTGGCAGACAGTTTTCTAGAATGGTGGAAATGGGAGAGTATTGATGATGAAACTGATTGAGGGGAAGGAGCTTGAAATTATAAAGCAAGGCCTCACCTATGTTAGGACTGATGGCCATTGATACTCCACAATGACACACTATGGATTGAAGACCCAACCTCTCTTCCAAATAACATAAGTGGAGTGGAAGCCACTTTTCTAAGGACAGAGAAACAGCTCAGGAGGGAGGCTGAGTAGAGGCTGCCTACAAAGCTCAGGTACATGAGATAGTGAAAAGGGGAGCAGCTAAAAAAAAACTCTCCCAAGAGAGATCACAGCTGAACAGCTGTAAAGGACCAGTGTGGCATATGAGTCACCTGGTAACACCAAACCCCCACTCTGTGACAACACCAGTAGGTGTTGTATGGAGCAGCAGTTAAAAGTTTAAGGGACTCAGTATGAAAGATCTCCTGCTGAAAGGACCTGACGTCCTTAATCCAATCCAAGTAGTTTTACTTCAGTGTATGCTGCTCTCTGTGACATCAGAAAGATGTACAATTCTGTTTGGCTGGAAGACCATGAGATGCATCTCCACAGATTTCTCTGGAGAGACACTCAAGATGACAAAATCAGTGAGTACGCTACCACCAGGGTCAACATGGGTGATCGATCACCCACATGGAGATAGAACGATGGCACCTGCTGGATAGTCAAACTGTATTGGGAGCTATTCAAAGAGAGAGTTATCGATACCAAACCTTCTTTATGAACAGAGTGGTGGATCGGTTGGGTGGTGTATCCCAGTCGACCTGGACATCACTGACATCATAACAAGAGGAACAGCTCCAAAGGATCTTCAAGAGGATTCGTTTGACAGAATGGACCTGGATTTCTGAGACAGACAGTTGAGAAGTGGCCAAAGAAGTCAACAAAAGAGGTTGCAACAGATGTCAAGGAGGGCATAGATATCCAGACCTCCAGAGGAAAGATTTCTTGGTAGCATCCAACCAGAGCAACCAGAGCTCAGGCAAAGAAACAGAGGAGTAATGAGACGCAAAACCACCACCACAACAACAACGGTAAAGAACCTGTGACTCCTGTGAGAACTTCTGAGAGTACAAGAGATATTCCCATCCGAACAGCTCCAGCTGGCTCGGTCGTGAAGTGACTCGCCGAGAAGGTTCAGCAGTTTATCTAAGCTGGCCATTGCCTTTGTGTGGAGAGTTGATACAAAGTGGAAGATGAATGGATCAGCTGCCACTAATGCAAAGTGAGAGATAATGAAAGGAAGAAGCAAATCCAAACCCAGACAAGCTGCGTTCTCTGTCTGAGAGTGAAGATGCACTAAGAGAGCTTTACCTTGCAGCAGGACGGAGTTACTTTTCATGACACCACCTGCAGCAGACTGGCTGTGTATAAGGACAATGGGCCCTAGTTTTGTAGACTAGGCGTAGTCAGCGCGCAGCGCACGTGCGCCACACCGACGGGGTGTGTCCGCCTGCACTTTGCAAGTTTGCCCACCCACGCAAGTGGAAAAGAGGGAGGAGAAGAAGGCGTGAGTGGGAGACGAGGAGGAGACGAGGCGTGGACTGGGATTAATACAGCCGATTCAGATCTTCACCAATCAAATGAGCTCCTCTCCTCTCCTTTAATGCGTTAGGGGAGGTTCAGTGCAAGTTCCGTCACTTGACAACCCGATGACAGAAGCAGCGCCGGCGCTCCCACCACGCGCATCACGCGCTGTGTGTGCGTATCATAATAATAACAATGCTGATATTATAAAAAACAGGAGAGAGGGAGGGAGATGTTTTGGTCCGAGAGGCTGAGTTTCCGTTACGCGTGCCATCCGCCTTTGATCTGACGTCTATGCTATGAAAACAAATCAATATTATTCGATTTATATAGCTCAATTAGCTGTACATACAGAGAGGACAGAAATATCAATGCACTAATGATAATATGACAATATGGATACGTGGCAGGAAAAATAAAAAAGATTTGTTTTAAAAAGAAAAACAAAACAAGAAATTACTGGGGGGGCCAAAGTGGGGCCAGGCTTTAAACACAGGCAGATACTGTGGATTACTTCACTCAATAAATCTAATATTTATCAAAATGCAACAGCCAAGACTGATTAAGTTACGTGGTTAACGTTACAACATTGTGTGGATATTTGTTAGGACACTGACATTTGGATATTTGCTTCTGCATTCATTAGTTTGCTTAAATGTTTAACTATAACAAGACCAGACATTTACAAGCTTGATTTTCTCCTCGGAGTGAAGAACAACAGAAACACGGTTACATACAACAAATGACTTTACAAGATGAAATCGTTTTACTTACCTTCCCCTCTTGCGACAAGACGGTAGAGCCAGGGAGGTTTGGTAGAGCCTCTGTTTGTCTGCGTGCATCGCTCTGATTGATCCCTGTGGAAACGTCAAGTCGCATTAGTTCCGCTTTTTGCGCCAGTGCATAAAATCATAATAACTTGATCAATTTATTCAGTCATCTCAGGGGGGCCAGAGGGGGGCCAGGGACATTTTTACAGGGGCACTGGCCCCTGTAGGCCCCCGTGTAGAACCGCCATTGCATGTAGGCTACAGTATATATGCATAACCAGTATTCATATATGCACACATAAAACACAGAGTGCAACTTAATAGGCATGCCATCCTAAAAAATAGTTTTGGGTTGTTTTGTTTTTTTACATTGGTGTCAATAGTTTAACCTTCACAGGAAGTTCATTTCTCCAAGTCGACAAAAACTGTGCGTAGACTTATTTCACTCCTGTCAGCAACTATATCTTCAGCTGTGCCAGACTGACTTAATGCTGGAGTCATTTTGTGCAATAATTCGGCTTTGCAACACTGCATTTATTTCTACTGTACATCATAACTAATGTTTTTATTTATACTATTCTTCCATTTTAACACATTTAATCACAGCTCCCATTATCCTGCATTATCGTTATTATGACAGTTATTATCACTGTTATTGTCACTGTTATTCCAGTTTTAAAATTAGACCATTTAAGTACAAGAAGTATCTGTTGATAGTTTATCTGACTGTGCATCTACTCTACAAGTTATCAAGCAACCAAAAACCTGAAGATGTGATGTTTCTCTTTTTTCTGTCAGTGATTATGTGATTGAGGAGAAGACGGCGGTGCTACAGAAGAGAGAAAGCGAAGGATTCGGCTTCGTCCTCAGAGGAGCTAAAGGTAGAAACAGAAGGATGGATGGAGGAGCAGTGGGTGTAGTGGAAAGAAAAGAGAAAGATATTTAAAACAGAGTGGAGACTTCAGAGGAAGAGCAGTGAGCTGTAAAACTCCTTGCGGTATTATTTCATAATAACTTCAGTCCACTGTGTCTGACCCTTAAATGACTAAAACTCATCCGAACATGCAGTGCTGGAAGAAGAAATACTCAGATCTTTTAAAAAGTAGAAGAAACATATATATCAAAGTAAAAAATACACAAGTAAAAGTCCTGCATTCAAAATCTTACTTAGAGGAACAGTGTCACCGCTAGACGGCAACAGATTGTAAACACCAGAAGTAAAGACTCAGCATCAAAATGTACTTGAAAATATAATCTATTAATATAATTAAAATGTGTGTTACCAGCTGCAGAATGAAAGGGATGAACACATTCATGCATTAATAATTCTAATACAATAATAATATTATATATTATCCTGAAATGGGCCATTCTGCATAATAAGTACTTTGGCTTTAGGTATATTTTGATGCTGATACTTTTATACTTCAGTAACATATTGAATGCAAGACTTTTATTTGCAACTATAACTATTACTTTTTACTATTCTTGCACTCTGTGGTATTACTACATTTACTCAGGTCAAAGTTTTTTAGATAGAGTCAGTAGTGTTTTATGCAACAGTAAACTACAGTATATTAATCAATATCAATAATTATTTGATCCCAAACTTTTTTCTTCCAACGATTTAAATATGTCCAAAATACACATTAACACATACAACCTATATTAAGCAAATATAAATCTTTCTATCTGTTTAATCTTATGTTGTGAAATTAGGGGGGGGGGGATATATCACATTCAGTTTTCACAATTCAAAATCACATCTTTTAATTCAATTTCACAGAACTTATTTTAGTTGAAATAGTTGTTGTGCAATGTTGCAGATGTGTTTTCATTTCTGTGTGGCAGGAAAACTAAATTAAGTGGCTACAAAACCAAGCCAGGGAGATAACTTTACAAACTTAAGTGAACATTTTAAGGGAAGTCAGGTTTCAAGGAACGCCTTAGCAAAAGTGGTTTTGTGCTCACTTTTCAATTCTCAGCCAATTTTCAGTTTTTCATTCCAGTTTGACAT
The DNA here is from genome assembly GCA_029853015.1 of Chelidonichthys spinosus. NCBI lineage: Eukaryota > Metazoa > Chordata > Actinopteri > Perciformes > Triglidae > Chelidonichthys > Chelidonichthys spinosus. The sequence goes on from CM056841.1 coordinate 3,130,916, forward strand.
ATAAACATGTTTTCTCTCCGTCTCTTCTTCAAGCTGAGACCCCCATCGAGGAGTTCGCCCCCACGCCAGCGTTCCCCGCCCTCCAGTACCTGGAGTCAGTGGACCAGGGGGGCGTGGCCTGGAGGGCAGGGCTACGGACTGGAGACTTCCTCATAGAGGTATACACCTGACCTCTAATGTGACGTCAGTAGAACACTAAGGCTGTTCCATTGACCTGTGTGTGTGTTGTCCAGGTGAATGGCGCCGACGTGGTGAAGGTGGGTCACCGGCAGGTCGTCTCTCTGATCCGACAGGGAGGAAGCCGCCTGCTGATGAAGGTTGTATCCGTTTCCAGGAAATCTGAATCCAACCTGATAAGGAAGAAAGGTACAGTGTGTTTTATCATTTATTCTTAATTTGCAATATTAATTAATATTTAATTTTCGTATCAATAATTTATTCAAATGAAAATGTATTTCATTTATTACATTCATTTATTTATGGAATTCAATCTTGAGTTTGACTGGGTTTAGTCGATTTTCTGGATTTTAAATACATATTAATACTGAGAATATATAAAATAATAGTTATATCGGAAAAAGGAAATAAAGTAATATGAATAAAATTCAACAATTTGAGCTGACACAAGTAGATCATTTGTCAGTTGACAGGAACATTATTTTGATGAAACAATTCAGCTATTATTCAGGTAAAAATAGTGAAAAAACATTCTCTGTTATCATTATAAACTGAAAATCTTTGCGTTTTGGACTTTTGGTTGAACGAAACAGAATTCTTCAGGAAGTTGTGATGACTATTTTTATGTAAACTTTAACGGATACATGTTTGCTGTTTTAAACATGAGATTAACATGAATTCAAATATGACTCTCTGCTTATGTTTAGGAAAAGGTAATAATTTGTTTTAAAATACGTCAATTAATTAAGTTAAGTATGTAAATAAGTCAACGTAAACCATCACATACAGTCGCAGTTTCGAAGAAACAAAACTACTTGGTTTTATTTAGAAGGATCAGGTTAATATTAATTTTAGGTTAAAATAAGTACATTTGTTATGGAAATGATGTTACTTAAATAAGGGTCAATGTGTGGTTAAGGTTTTTAATTCAAACAAGACTACCTTGTTATGTTTAGGAAAAAATAATGGGTTAGGTTCAAATAAATAAATTTGTTATATTAACTAAGTTACGTATGTAAGTAAGATAGTCGATGGAATTGTGGTCGCCGTTTTAAAAACTTGGTTAGTGTTGTGAATTAAAAAAAAGACTCCTTGGTTATGTTTAGAACAGTTAATGATTGTTTTTTTAAAACATTTATTAGTCAAGTACATAAGGTTAAGCAGTCAATGTAAACCGTCATATAGGCACCGTGGCAGTTTCAAACACGTGGTTAATGTGAATTAAACAACACTACCTTCAGGAAAGGTAATGGTTTGGGTGAAATATGTACATTTCTTATGTGAATTATGTAAGTAATTCAACGTAAACCATCACATATGGACGCATGGCTGCAGTTTTAAACAAGTGATTAACATTGTGAATTCAAACAAGACTACCTCAACAGTTTATTTTGGTCACATGGTCATGAACGGCAGCCTGCTGGAAGTCATGTTTCTTTGACCCGACCTCGTCCCTCCGCTCACTTCCTGGCTGTTTACACCACACCGGGACACCTGACCTCCACAACATCCATCCATCCATCCATTTTCTACCACTTATCCTATATTCAGGGTCGCGGGGGGGCTGGAGCCGATCCCAGCTGTCATTGGGCGAAGGCAGGGTACACCCTGGACAGGTCGCCAGTCTGTCACAGGGCCGACATGTAGAGACAAACTCCACACCATCCAATACATGAAATAAAACGTTTAAATCAAAGAATGCGCAGCAATAACACATAAAATGAGTTGGCATGTTATTCATACTCGGTTTGGAGATTCCAGGCTGAACGTGATCTTGTGATTGGTTCTTTTCTTGTAGCTCCACCCCCTCCAAAGCGAGCCCCCAGTACTTCGTTGACACTCCGCTCCAAGTCCATGACCGCTGACCTGGAGGACATAGGTAAACAGACACACACACACACACACACACACACACACACACACACACACAGCAGCAGCATCTAGCCACTCTGTAGGACTGCGTGTTGTTGATCTTTGTTCTGTTTGCAGCCAGGAGGAGACGCTTCGGTGAGTCACGTGGATGTCATGATGTCATAGTTGATGTTGTTGTTGTTTTTGTTGCTTTTGAGGCTGTTGTTGGTTGTTGTGATGTAACACTGCAGTGTAGATAATGTTGTTGGTCTCATGGCATGATGTTGCAATGATGTCATAGTGTGTCAGTGATGCAAGAGCACGACACATGTCATCACCAGTGGTGGAGGAAGTATTCAGACCCTATTCTCAAGTAAAAGTACATCACACTGTAACATTACTGTTACAGTAATAGTACTATAACCACGCAATACAAATACTCTGTTAAAATAAACGTAATAATAACACATTGTAAAAATACTCAGTAAAATACTATTCACATCTGGAAATACTATGAAAAGTACTAATACCACACTAATACCACACAGTTAACTTATACCAGACAATAAAACTAATGTTACAGTAAAAGTAATACATAATAACAGTAAAAAATAGGTTAAACTAAAAGTGGTACTACCACACTGTAAAAATACTGTGTTATGTTACAGTAAAAGTACTAACGTCATAGTGTGTCAGTGATGCAAGAGCACGACACATGTCATCACCAGTGGTGGAGGAAGTATTCAGACCCTATTCTCAAGTAAAAGTACATCACACTGTAACATTACTGTTACAGTAATAGTACTATAACCACGCAATACAAATACTCTGTTAAAATAAACGTAATAATAACACATTGTAAAAATACTCAGTAAAATACTATTCACATCTGGAAATACTATGAAAAGTACTAATACCACACTAATACCACACAGTTAACTTATACCAGACAATAAAACTAATGTTACAGTAAAAGTAATACATAATAACAGTAAAAAATAGGTTAAACTAAAAGTGGTACTACCACACTGTAAAAATACTGTGTTATGTTACAGTAAAAGTACTAACGTCAGACTGTAGAGATACTCTGTTACAATAAAAGTACTTATACCACATAGTAAAAATATTACATGAAAAGTACATCATTTAGGAAGATAGCATGTACTCACACTGTAAATATACTGTGTTAGAATAAAAGTAATAATACCACCAGTAAGATTACTGTTACAGTAAAAGTACTAACAGCACACTGTCTGTGATACCACATATGTAAATATATATTTAGTACCAGATTTCAAGCCTTGTTACGGCCTATCTGCCCGGTGAATCCTGGCTACGGCCCTGGTGACTCATGTTGTCATGTGACAGTTGTGGCAGTTGTGTCATTATCACGATTCTGTGCTTCATTATTGATGTTGGTTTGTTTTTCTTTCTTTTTATCACGTTTCATCCCTCCAGAGAAACTCGATGAGATGTTGGCTGGGGGTCAACAGGAAGTTGCTTTAAGGTCGCGACCACCAGATGACTTCAGAGCGGCGACAGTGAAGCAGAGACCCACCAGTCGCCGAATCACACAGGCCGAGATTAATGTAAGACTACTAGCAATACTACTGTGTCTTATACTACTATGAGACGAGCATTTCATGGTAATACTCATCGTCCTAATGCTGCACTCACAGTGTGACTGCAGGAATCGTAGTGTTCCCCTCGGGGGCGGGACCTCCATAAGGGATCACAAAATAAATCTGAGGGGACGTGAGATGCTTAACGGCCAAAGAAATATATTACTACACAAATATATGATTATATCCATAGATTTACATCCAATTTTGGTCTTGAAAATGATTGGTTAATTTGACTTGTTTAAGCCTCTAAACATAAAGAAAGAAAATGTAAATTCCTTGGTTGAAATACTCACAGCTGGTTGTTTTGTTTTAAGGGGTCACAAGCCAAAAGGTTTTGGAATTACTGCCATGGACCTCAAAGTTTTAACTATAATTTGGGTCTGCAGTGGCTACTGAGATACCACATGACAACAAGAGCTGATTGTTCAGCTTGTGTCTCTGACACTAGATGACATTGATGTTGTAAGTTGGAGGACTTGAAGGGTTGGTTAATGTCCACAAATCTTCCAAGAGTCGTTCAACGTGGGAATTTGAATTTGGGAAGAAAAAAAGTGTTTTCACAATTTTAAAACACAAAGCATATATTTTACTGCTTCTACTACTAGTAATGTTCATACTTCTTAAATATTAGAAAAAAAGAAGGAAAGAAAGAAAGAAATGCAGCATGAAGGGCTTAAAATATAGGAAAATAGACATGTAATTCACATAAAACTGGAAACTTCATGAAGTTATAGTAATTCATATGTTTTGTATTATTGATAATAATAATAAAAATAATGAAAGCTGTATCCATATTGGCAGAAGAAAAGTGTATTTTTGGCTGAGTGGGTGTTTGTGTGTTTGTGTCACCAGTCATTGTTTGAGCGTCAGGGTCTGGTGCCGCCTTCAGCTCCGGAGAAAAGCACCATGGCTTTACCTAGAGGAATGTCCAGAACCAAGAGCTTTGGTGAGTCACACACACACCCACACACACACACACACACACACACACACACACACACACACACATACACACACACACACAGTAGTTTATAGCCATCAATGTTATTATAAACAGTACTTACTGTCTTTTTAGTCCAGCATTTTGATTAAATAACCTAAATCTGCAAAGTAACGGAAGTTGTAAAATACACAGAGTGGAGTACAAGTGTGAAGTACTATATCCCTCTATTTTAACATCTCCATGGTTACCACGGCAGGCACACCTGAGGACGACAGGATCACGGCTCTGATCAATGAAAGTCGGTTTCCACGGAGCTCCTCACTGACAGACAGCTTCATCCCTCCTCCTCCTCAGACGGCTCCGCCCCCTCCTCCATCCACCTCGTCCTCCACCTCCTCTCTCTTCCTCCTGGACTCTGGGCCTCCTCCCTCCTTCCTCCCCCCTCCTCCCCCGGCAAGAGGGGAGGGGCTAACCCGCTCCAGCTTCAAACCGGGCGCGGAGCCGAGACTCCAGGAGCTCTCCGACTCGCCGACCCGAAGCCACGCCCACGCCGAGCGGCAGAGGAAGGCGAGGTCGATGATAATCCTGCAGGACACGCCTCCACAGCAGCAACCAGACGCTGCAGCCACACCCACGCACACGTTGCACACCGCCACGCACACCACCACGCTCACACTTCACACCGCCACACACACCTCCACACTGACCCCCCACAGCACCAGCCCCTCCCTCGGTCACTCACCGCTGTCACGCCGCCGGGGACGACCAATAGAAAACCCTTATGCTAATGTGGGACAGCAGGCTCCACCCTCCAAGCCCCAGAGGAGGAAGTCACCTTTGCTAAAACAACTTCCTGTAGAGGAGCAGGGTCAGAATGATTCACACCCGTTGTTTTTATGATTTCTTTCAAGTTATATTTGTGTCTAAATTTGTGATATTTAATGGGAAGTTTCAAGCACAAACATTTAGGATCAAACCAAATAGTTCAAAGCTCTGCCATACAATATTATTCAACTTCTAAATCAACTTTTAATAATTATCACCATAATAATAATACATTTTATTTTAGGGTGCTTTTCAGGACACTCATGGTCACCTTAAAATGAATAAATAAATGAACTCAAAAGGTGAAAACAGCAAGACAAGCCTGTATCTCTGCACACTGTTAGATAAATATCAGGCTACACTATTATTATTATTATTATTATATTATTATTATATTATTATTATTATTATATTAGTATATACTGTTAGCAGAATCAAGTCAAACTTTATTGAAAAAAAGATAGATCTTTTCTAAAATTCACAACATTTTTGTAAATCAAATCAAATATTCTGCTTCAATCCATATTTGTTGGCGTTTAGCCTTTCAAAAACAACCTTTTCACTGCGATCAAAAATAGTTTGCTTGCAGCACGCAAATGGAGGTATGCTCAATATTCATCCGAATGTTAGAATAAAAAACAAACTCATTTAATCTGATGAATCTATTTATATTACAGACATTCACCACTTTGTTATAAAAAAAAATTGAATATGAGCTTCGAATGGGATAAAAATGACATTCAGCCCTGCATACATTAGATTTTAAAGAAATAGAATGAAATGAGCAAACAAAATCTATCTATCTCTGGCAAAGCATGTATATTTTTATGTGATATTATCAATACAAATGAGAAGTAGCTATCTACCCGCCTTTTGATCTGACTAAGATCCAATTAGGATCGGAAACATCAATACATTGCGTCATTGACTGGTGGGAAGGAACCTTTTCCTCTAATGATACTGTTCTGATAGTAAAGCACCTGTGTAAAATAATAGTAAGTATAATTCATCTTCCTAACAAGTAGCTAGCTACCTACCAAAAAGTATTACCTACTTACTGTGGTGTATTTACAATTTTTACAGTGCTTCGTGAGTAACCGATAACCTACTAATGATCGATTTGGAGATTTTGAAGATGAAAAAAAATCCTTGCTGACCTATTCCAGTTCTCTGATTGGCTGAAATTGTAGCACACTGTAAAATCAAGTGTGCAGCAAATCTTAAAAGCACACAGAAAAATGTATTTGAGAGAAGTTATTATTATTCTGCATCAACGATGTGTGGGTAAAAAAAAAAGACAAATGATACCCGACCCGCTTTCCTGCACCGACTCCGTGTCCATTTCTCATACAGGTATCTGTGGTCAGGACGCGCTGCATCATCTCCTTATCAGTCATTCAACCAAAGATGTTTCAGAAAATAATTATTACTTGAAAATAATTATTACTTAACTATTTGACTAATATGCATACATTTTAAGTGGCCCATCCCGCAAATCACCTGAATATCATTACAGATATTTTTGTTTGCTTACTTCGGATCAGCCCACACATCACTGTTAACATAGATAAGAGAAACAAGTGAATTGGTGTACTGAGTACAAAATTGAATCTTGTTTCAAATTGTCTCAAATTAAATCATTCTTTTTTTTTGTAAAATGATATTCATTTCCTTGCAAAAAGCATTTTGATACGCACAAAATGTCCCATTATCTGCACAGGATTGAGACACAAATATAATGAGATAGATTTCTAATCTCGCTCTCACCAGTCTGAGTTCTTGTTTTTTTCTTCTCCTAGGACTTGGAATCAAAGATCACGATTTGTTGAAAGTAGACGGAGGTGGGCCAAGCAACCCCAGTCGGGCAGAGCTGTACCAGCAGCAGGTTCTTTCAGAGCGTGCTCGGGTTCAAGGTCGCAGGTCGTCTCTCTTCCTGTCTGTGGAGGGAGCTGGGTCAGAAAACCAGGTGCCGCCCCTTCTTACTCAGAGCCATTCGATGGATGACCTCGGCGAGCTTCCCCCTCCAGCGCCAGTCCTGTCGCCCTCACCAACTCCTCACACCTTCCTCCATCCACTGACAGGGAAACCTCTAGGTCAGTCCGGCTGCAGTGCCTCGATGCATTCTGTATGATAATAACAAGGTCAGATAGTTCAAAGCATTTTAATAGAAATAACAAAAGAACCTAGTCTTGAGGTATTCCATGGATAAAAGGGGGCAAAGGACAGAGCATCAAGATATTTGCATAAAATATAGGTAGACCTAGGACAAAGCCTTTAAGTCCTCCATAAATTAAAAGAGGACCTTGGAGAGAGCTTTAAAGTTCTCCACAAAATAGAAGGGGACCTAGGAGAGAGCCTTGAGGCACTCCATAAAATGGTAGAGAGAACCTAGAACAGAGCCTTGATGCATCCCACAAAATAAAACAGTACCTAGGACAGAGCCTCAAGCTACTGCATAGTTTAGGGGCTGAAATAACAAATCAGTCTGTTGGAGACAGAGTAGCCCAACTGAGAGCAATATTCAGCTCCAACAATACAATAAAGCTTGACAAGCCAAACGTACTAAAACTTTCCACCTTTGATCTTCCTGCCTTTCCTCAGACCCCTCATCTCCACTCGCCCTGGCACTTGCTGCACGTGAACGAGCGCTTACTGCCCGAACGCCGAGCCCAGAGCCTCGACTAAAACATATATCTGCCTCCACCACACCCATACCCACCCCAGCTGCCAGCCCTGAGGGCAGACACAAGCGCACCCCTATGACCACCCCACAGAGCAGCCCCGAGCCACGGTCAAAACGCTCCACCCCTCAGACAAGCCCTGAGCAGCGTACCAAGCGCACCACTCCCCAGACCAGTCCTGAGCTGAGGCATAAACGCATAACCCCTCCCTTGTTCCCTGATGGACAGGTAGAGCGTCCAGAAACAGAGGGAGGAGTGACATCACCTGCTGGCCCCTGCCCTGAGCGCTGGAGACCCACTCCCTTACCATCGCTGGCCAATGAGAGTCACTCTGCTCTGATTGACAGGCGCAGAAGCCTCACAGTGGGTAGCTCAGAGGAGGAGGGTGGGGCTTATACAGTTACACTCCCACCGGCGTTATTGTCGTCTAGTGATGAGGAGACTAGGGAGGAGCTCAGAAGAATTGGCTTGGTAACTCCACCCGCTGCCTTCGCCAGTCCTCCCGCTCTTCCTCCCCCATCCTCCCTCACCCTGTTGCCACGGCGAGGTGGGGAGGGTGGGGGAAGTGAGAGTGGTCCTGACTCCCTGGGTAGACGAGGAGATGAGGAGGAAGGAGGTGATGAACGACTTCATGACAGCTCCTCACCCAGCTCACTCCCTCCCTCCATCACCTTGGCCTCCCCTCCTGATCCATCCTCCCCCCCTGCTACTCATCCTTCCCCGTCCTCCCCTGCCACTTCCCCATCTGGCCTTAAGCCACGCCTTCGTTCACCTATAGGGCGGGGCCGCTCTGCACTCCGTGACCCGCTGCTGAAGCAATCCTCAGACAGTGAGCTCCTCCCATCTGCTGCATCCTCCTCCTCCCCCTCGTCCCCACTCTGTTCCTCCCCCACCAGTAGCGGTGGACGGCAGCCACGCTATCTGTTCCAGAGGAGGTCAAAGCTGTGGGGGGGTGGGGATGACCGCGAGGAGCGGCGGGGCTTCAGCCCGGATGAAGGTGGACGCCCAGCAGCACTGGGTGGTCAGGGGACGGGCTCAGCCGTAGATCTGAGCAGCCGGTCGGCATCAGCACTGGAGCTGAGTGGCAGGGCGGGGTCTGGGCTGGATCTGGCAAATCGGCTGCAGCTGCTCAACAAAGACAGTCACTCTCTGGGAGAGGAGCCGAGTCCCCTTGATCCAGGCCGGAGGTCACCAGTAGGAGGAGCCAGGTACTGCTAATAGCCTTTTACTGTAAAGACGGCAGTACTTCTGACTGAGAGTACAACTGTCTGTATGTGAGCATGTTGTAACAGAATTTGTTGTTTGTGTTGTTTCAGATGAGTGGACAAAAGAGAGAGTAAATCGTAGGGTTTTATCTCTGCTAAACATTTCTCATTATCGCTGGAGGATGATTTTCATTAGCTAACAGCTAACTAACGAACACCTTCTTTGCAGATGACTAACTACATAATGACTAACAGTCTGACATGACTGTCCCATCTGTCATAAAAAAACTTGGAATTGGCTTATTGCTTAACACTTCTGCCAAAAAAATCATCCAGTTAGCTTAGCGACCATAACAAGGCATGTCAAGCTTCATATTCCTCAATGCGGTATGCAGCGGGCCATCGTGAGATCAATTTCCTTTCCAAAACCAAAAACGCACAGGCAAAAAATCCAAGAAATATGTATAACCTGTTCAGCTCTTCCGCTGATGTAAGCTGTAATATTAGCTTATTTGGCTAACTGTCTTATCAACAGTAGTACCTTAAAGTTACTTCTAAGTGTTAGCATATCAATAGATAGTACAATAGTACAAATCATACTTTTTTGTTGCTTCTCCAAGTATTTTTTATAGCAAGCAAAGCATCCAAACAATGTTATGTTAGATTCAGCGCAACAAAAACAATGCTGTCCCTTTATTTCCATATCTTCTACATGGATCATTTACAGGTCAGGATGATTAACCTTTGCCTGGGACAAGTTAGCTTCAGACGAGCAATCAGTTAGTGACTCCATGTAGACAAATCAACTGATAACTAGTGATTCTTGTGTGATTTGTATACTGTTCAATGTGTTGCAGGTTGTTCTCCAGCCTCGGTGAACTCCACAATATTTCCCAGCGAGGATACGGTGCCAGCTACACAGTCCGACCAGGAAGCCGCTACCCGGTAACCCGTCGGAGCCCCTCCCCCTCCCCCTCCCCATCTGCCTCCTCCCCCTCCCCCTGCACTGAAAGGCCAGATCTGAGCTCGGGTCGTGGTCTGACCATCCTGAAGTCGTCCAGTCTCAGCCTTCCCTCAGAACCAAAGGAGGTTCGGTTTGTGATGCGAAGTGCCAGCGCACGAACCAGGTCCCGTTCACCCTCACCTTCACCCCACGCCTCTCCCTGCCCCTCCCCGGTCCTCAGTGGGCCCCTGTTGGCCCTTCGGCCATGGAGGCAGCGGCCCCTCAACTTGTGGAATAAATATGATGTGGGTGACTGGTTGGAGAGCGTGGGCCTGGCTGAGCATCGCCAGCGCTTCCAGGAGCACGAGATCGAAGGCTCCCATCTCCCCGCACTCACCAAGGAGGACTACGTGGAGCTGGGCGTCACCAGACTGGGACACCGAATCAACATCGAGAGGGCACTTAGACAGCTTCTGGATGGTTCCACTTGACCCTTCATCTATGACCACTAACCTCTAGACATCCTGAACTGTGACCTCATATCCCCTGACCTCTGGTCAGACACTAGCCATCTCTTTGACTCAAATATCTTAGCAGTAACTGAAGCTTTAGACCTTTTTACCAATATAGAGCTCAGCTCCCTGAGTGATCCTGCTGACATTTTGACTTATCAGCTCTTTGATCAACCCAAACTGACTGGTAGCACCAATGTCTGTGTCCAGTATTTAGCTTTAGTGTTATATTAGACCTCTGTTAACGCTGAGTGCCTCGTGTTTATGCTGTACAAAACACATTTCTCTGTTAAAACAACCAATTGGAAAAACAATATCTTATTGTGATTGCTCTGTAGTGGCAGAGCTTATTTACCAAAAGTTTTAAGTCAAACGATTTGTACCAAACATGGACATCATTTTCAATGGAGACCAGTTGCAGGACCCATTATAGGGCGACTATTTTTCCGACAGGTTTTTTCAGCCAAAGCTAAAGCACATTGAACTTGACATTCACATTTGCAAAAATGACATTCAGGCATTGTCGGGAGATGTAAGTTAAGCACCAACAGTTGAGGGCAGAGATGTTGTTAAGTCAAACTACATTGCACAAACTATTAATCTTTACATTTTTTGTTCTGAAACCAACCGAAGGATGATACTCTTTTGTATGACCCCAAAGTGACACTGAGGTCTGAGATGGTCCAAAAAATATATAAAACCTTTCAAGTAGTAGCAATTTAAAGAAAACAGCTGATCCACATCCCTCAGTCCTCTTGTTGTACCAAGTTCATGGACAGGCTGCACTTTTGAAACTTTAAGTCAATTAATTTTATTTATATACCACATTTAAATACAACAGGCGTTGACACCAAAGTGCTTCACAAGGCAAGAGGTAGGGCTACGTTGTAAGTACATCAGGAGCCCACAGTAACAATGGAGGGATTACAGGCAGATGACTCAACTTTCAAAAAGTAATACAAAATAAATAAGTAAATTAAGAAACCTATAAAAACACAAACAGAGAATGTTTAAAACCTGGAATATAGCAGGCATAACACAAATCAAAATAAAATCCAATACAAACTGTACATTTAACAATTTTTCCAACCATTAACTTCAGGCCAAAACTAAAAAATATTACTATTAATATCATAGATGACGAACAAGACATGCACAATTTCCTGAAAAGCTGTAAACAGTGAATTTTTGACGTGACAACAATTATTAAGTTAGTAAAAATTGTTGCCAATACAAAGTTTTTCCTCAATCAACGAGCACACTAATCAACTAACTTTCTCAGCTGTAATGTAATGTTGTCTATTCACTAATGCACTGGAGGAATTTGAATTTGACCTACAGTTCCTAATGTTCTGTGCTGGATAGCAAAATAGTTTTTTTTTAAATAATGACGTAACGTAGCTGCTAAACAAAGTTTGCTTTCTGTATATTCTGATCTGGTTAACCAGAAAACAGCAAGCTTCCTAAAGCTAGCTCATAACATCCACGCATGTCCTACAGTGTTAGGTTAGCTTACTACGTTAATCGCAGCTGGACATAGAGCTCTCAACAAGTGAGGGGACACTGGTCAAAGAACTGATCTGACAAACTGAGAACAAATATATATCGAGATGGGTTATTCTCCTTCTGCCATTTTGCATCCCCAGACAAGGTTAGCTGGACTTTCTGACAGCAGAGCTGGACGATTACCGAGCGACTGGGAGCGACTACCTTAACAACAACGGGAGATTAGTTGAGGATATTTCTCCGTCTTTCTTGTGACTTAGCTTATTTTTTTTCCTTTCAATTATCACTCATGAAGACTGTTTATTTTGACTTCATAGCTTAATGCCGACCATTTAGAATTTATGAATAACAAGTAATAATAACGTGGTGATGACTTCATACTAATAGAGTTTATAATAGTTTGGAAAATGATTTTGAGCTCCTTATGATTTGACAATGAGCTGAATTTCAATGTTGTTTCAGTGAAATTCATAATGATTTGTCAATGAGTGTGACTTTGTGCTGATGTGCTGTGTGTTTCAGGGAGAGCTGCAGCAGAGCTCCAACTGGTTTCTAACCTGCTTACTGAGGGCTTACTGTACATGGTGCTATCTGTTTAAAGCCATCTGTACAGAAAATACCTTCCCCTCCTATACCTTAACTAAGCCGACACATGAAACTCTTAGCTTAACCCGCTTTTACTCTATTATTCCTAAATTAATCAATCAAGGGTGGCTGTACCTGCCATAACCATCTCGCAGTAAAGGTCACTCCATACATGGAGTTCCCTTCAGACCCTATTTCCCAGAGGCCATCACTAATGTTTTCCGTACATTAATGGCCTTGCCTAATTAAAGTGTACCATGCGTTCACATTAAGTCACACAATTTTAGTACATGATTTAAAATGTGGCCTCAACAAGATTAAATGTCCCCATGTATTACAATGTAGAATGGTGCAGGGTGTATGGTTGAATTTCATAGTGTGGAATTGACACCTAATTTAGGAAATAATCAATTTAATTAATAATTGAGGAAATATATTGTTATCCGTTGAAGTGTCGGAGAATAAGAAATGCAGATTTTCTGCAAGTCCATGAACAATTATAACGGTTAATGGCCTATATGGACACGATTTTCAATGCAAACAGACTAAAACATGATTGAAATATATTCTTAAGCGTCATGTGCAGAAGAGTTAAGCAAGAGTTATAAAAGACTTGCATCGTTTATATATATATATATATATATATATATATATATATATATACATAGGGCTGTACCGTAGTTCCAGGCTTCATTCATAGCGCTGACATTTGAATACTAAATCAACATTTGAATGCTGTGCATCTCTTTTTTTTTTTTTTTTGCATGTTTATTTGTTGTGTTCTAAACAGATGAGGATCAAGCTCCAGGAATATTTTTAGTATAATATTATTTGCAGAAATAGATTCAATTGGTGACTGTGTAGGACTCTTTCCGACTCGTGTGATCCAAATATTTCCAATAACTCAAGGGCATTGTTAGGACTTAAAGTCAAAATGTATTGAAAAAAGTTAGATGTAATCATTCTCACATGTTTTTATCTAGTGAAATATTCTGTTTCAATCCATATATGTGGTGTTAAGCCTTTTAAAAACACAAAGGGAACCAGAATCTGTACAAATGGGTCGTCTAGTAGAAATCTAACAGCTGGATCAATTATATTTATATAACCACAATAACAAAAATCTATTTAAATTTTTTTAGAATGATGCCATTCAAAAATATGACGACATTGAAAGCTTCATTTGAAAACCTCGATTGAAGCTTCTAATGTAAAAGAAAAGGAAAAAAGGCATTCGCTCCCTTGTTATTTTTTGATTTTGATGGTTTGAACATTTTGTACAAAAACTAAATTTCATAACGTGAATCTGATATACCGCCCAGCTTTGTTAAGAAGCTGTAGGATTTACAGTCTTTGGGATGCTATTGATACGCTGACAGCCATGCTAGCTGATGCACTTTATACTTCAAACTCTGTCAAGCTAACTAAGCAAGTGAAATGTACCTTTTAAAATCTGTTCTGACACATTGTTACTGACATCAGTGGACAACACAACGCTTTAAGAAACAGTCCCTCCTTTTTCCATCTTTTCCAGAGGCCGATAAGAGGACTACCTGTAGGCTGATGACGTATTTAGCCTAGCTTACCATAAAGACTGGATGCAGGGGTAAACTGTTGTGAAGTGAAGTGAAGAAATACATCCTCCAATGGCCGAGCTGTCTGATTTTACATGTTGTATCATGTAAGCTGAGTGATTCAAACTAAGGACTCAAGGACGAATTTGAGGCACTTGTACTTTATTTAAGTATATCTATTTCATGCATCTCTATACCTTTATTCCGCTACATTTCAGTTCAGGTAAATATTGAAATGTATACGCCATTACATTTCAAATGGAGTAAATCAAATTAGAGTTTTTCATCCTCTTCTTATCCAGTTAAAACCATGTGTCTCCAAATATAAATAAAGCAGTAATTTTGATCCAGTAACATCATATATACAGTAATAGTAGAACACTGACAGGGCACATTTGACTGGACAAATCGATACTTTTATTTTAAGGTCTTTGACATTTTTGTTCCTAAAAATTCTACTTTTACTTGAGTAGGGTTTTGAATCTAGGACACTTACTTAGTAGTGGAGTGTTAGTTATTTTGACAGTAGAGTTTAAACCCATCATGAGGATGATGCTGTTTACCTGCTGTTAAAACCACAATATTACTTATTTTTATTTCATTACAACATGTAAATAACATTTCTTAAGTCACTGGAAGGTGTATTCATTTGCTTCTTTTTCTTAACTCAGCAGCTGAGTTAACAACAGAGATGCTTGCTTTACATTTCCATCTTTTTATAAATAACTTCAAATCATAAATTTAAACTAGTGTGTCACAATTTCATAATCCACCTAACGAGTTACAGTCTCTCAAGCACAATCAACGTTCCAGTGCCTGTTTCCACGACAACAAATCTACTGCGTTTACGTCACTTTTTTAATCGCCAGCTGAAGTACCTGAACACAAGCCGAACCGCAATCATGAATCCCAAAGTTGTACAAGTTCACATTGCTCTTCATGTGAAACAGTATTACCTGCCCGTGGCAGAGCACAGAGGTATAGAATGTATAATCTATGTATAGCATATTACAGTAGACTTCATAGCCTGTATAATATATATTATAGTATAATGTAGCTATAGTGTAATATATACAATATTGTAGACAATAAAATGTAGACATAATATTTTGGTAGACTGTAGTCTGTAAGACCTTAGCTGTATGTGATATTCAGCCTTTGTAAACATTAATACAGTAACTTCATCATACTATCAATTTATACTAGTTCAGCCTGTAGTTTTTCCTCTTCAGTCTGATCCGAACAACAAATCAACATCTATAAAAACAGAAATCAAATACCAATTCAGTGATTAAATCTGAATTCTTTCTGATCCCTAATGGAATTTAAGTTGAGATTTTTTAAAGAAAAAAAACATTTGTTAGGTGGGTGGGACATAACTACTGTTTACAACTTGGCTATCAGAGCCTCGCCCTGTTTTTATTTCATCCTGACTACCTCAAATGGTGGAAATCCAAGTCGTCTCCAAGGGTGCTTTCACACTAGGGCCATGTTGATCCGTACCATGCCAAAGCACGATCGTCCCCCCTCCCCTAACCCCCTGGCTTGCACTCCCACGGCTCCAAGCCCAACCGGGGCCAAGCACGCGCATGTCTTTACGTAGTTTCCAAGAAGCTCAATCTCTATGTCTCACAATAGAGAACAACACAGAGAACATGACTTTACTGACAAGCCTATTCTGCCACCGAGCCGACCCTGAATCCATCTGTGTCTTGCAGTCGCCAAATGTATTTTCGTTCAAAAATTGGGTCTGTTGAGTCATGCAGCAGGTTTCGTATCCCTATCAAACTAACAGATTACTACTGATCAATAATGAGTGGAAAGGCCGGCCAATTATACGTTGTGTCCACGCTGCATACCCATGCTTCTGCATGAGCAACTGCACTGTGCCGAAACCCACCTCTTCCAACCATGCAAGAGCCAAAGAAGTAGACCGTGTTTGAATCTGGTATGGAGAACTCACAAGTCAAACAAACTGGACTTTGGGGGTCAACGTGCTTGGGCATGGTACGGATGGCCTAGTTTGATTGCACCCTTAGAAGCCTAGTTACGTAAGAGTTTGGAGTTCTTAATTGTAAAGAGAGGAAACGGTTTTTACTTCTACTCTGACTAGAAACTTTCTACTGCAACAAACAATCTATGCTTTGTATGAACAATTGTAAGGTCTACACTAGAATTACAATATTTTACGTCGCAAAGTTGAACGCTTCAATGATTTTATTGCATATCTGTTCTGACCCACAACCACACCAGAAAAATCTAAGCACCATCTAGTGGACTGAAGAAGCAATTGTTACCAATAGGTTTCATTTGTATTTGCAATATCAATAGTTTATATATTAATGGATCGATACTTGCCGTCTGTGTATTTATACAATATTGCCACACAAAATATCGCAATATAATGCTGTTTCTATTCAATCCCGTAACCACATTTTTTTGAAAAGCCAATAAAAAGCTCAATCATCAACAATAGCCGATGGGTTCCCAGATGGCAAACGTAAGTCATCTTATGTAGCCTTTCACTCTGGCACACACAAACATATTTTGGGTAATTCATCTTTACAACAGACAGATCTGAAGACAACATGACTGTGTAGCTGTTTACACTGAGTGAATATCACATATGTGTAGTATATATTATAATGGACTATAGTCTACTGTATTGTCATCCACAAAATGAGACGATTTT
Organism: Chelidonichthys spinosus; assembly: GCA_029853015.1. Classification (NCBI taxonomy): domain Eukaryota; kingdom Metazoa; phylum Chordata; class Actinopteri; order Perciformes; family Triglidae; genus Chelidonichthys; species Chelidonichthys spinosus. The sequence goes on from CM056841.1 coordinate 3,148,035, forward strand.
CTCTGCAGTGTAACATTGAAAATCAGTGATGAAGAGGTCATGTGACCTCTGAGCCTCTGACCTCAGGTCCCCCCACCCTGTACACTACTACACACAAGAGGTCATTCACTTGTCGGATTTCTCAGCCAATCAGTCACCAGAAAACCTGCTGCTAAAAATCTCTTCAGTGATGTGGTGATGAAGTGAAGTCGGTGTTGTTCCTCCGCTGGGAAAACTAGTTCCTTCTTAATTTTTTTTACCTAAATTTCTTCAAAATCAAATCAGGTCATTAACATCTTGTGAACTCTCTGAAGATGAAACGAGATTCTGTCCTGATTCCATGTCCATGAATCACATGTTCTGTCCTGTTTGGTCTATTTGACCCAGTCTTGAGATACTTCCCTTGAGTATTCCTATGTTATGTTACTTTTTTCCCCACTCCACATTTATTTAAGAGCTAAACTTAAGATTTTACCAACATAAAATAAGGCCCAGAATAAACTACAGAAAGTATATAAAGGTCCATCTTGACCAAAGAAAACAAAGTACAGCTTACGCTTTAATGTTGTAGTATAACAGCGACTATGTTTACATGCTAATATTCCTCTATTTATATGACAATACTCTGAATTTGATACAGTCAACCCTGTCCCCTATAAAATTACTTTCCCATACAAATAAACTGCACTCTCAATTACAATTCCAGAGAACTTATTTTTATATTAACTGAACAGTTGATGTTTTAAAAGGTTTAGTTAATGAACAAAACAAAAGATGGTACAAGTCTTAGTAAAAAAAATATATAATGGTTGTCTTCGAAATGTATTTTTTAAAACTCATTTATGATACGTCAAAAGGAACCACAAATCCACAATGCAGTTAAGTTGGATGGGAACATAAGAATATTCTGTTTGGATATCCAGAATTAAGCATTTTCCGGTTCAGACTTGAATAATGTGTTGATATTATTCCAGCTTTAGGAGAATTCTTTGGACATTGATACAACGCAGTCAAAATATGCGTCACAAATTAGTTTTTTATGGCTCTCTGCCTGTTTAAGATGTGAACAGATACAAAATAAACATAAGTTTAGACAAAAATGGAAGATCTATGTACATAATATACAGCTCAATAGATAGTTAGAGGGCCCTGTGCATCGTAAACAAACCAACTCACTAACAGCTGACACCGCTGCAGTAGAGATGTGAGAGCAAAGCTCTGGTTGTTAAACACTATGAGACACTTTTCAGTAAATCAGCACGGCTGCATGCAAACAGGAATATCACTAGGATATGTACTATTATTAGCCATGATAACAGCTTTGTATAGGAATATTATCTTTTTCATAATAAGGGCCAAAAAAACTGAATATTTTTTTTTCATATATGCGTCGCTAGTGACTGTAGCCACTCTGTATTATGAGTACTTTTACTTTTGATACTTTAAATACATTTTGTTGCTACTACTTGGAATGCAGGACTTTTCCTTGTATTTTGATACTGTAGTACTGTTACTTTGAATTAAGTAAATTATTTGAATATATTACTGCAAAGAAGAAAACAATTATAGTTTGAATGACGGGAAACAGGTCGTGTCTGCTAACCATCCATATGTGAAAACGACTTAGTTTTCTCGGGTCACCATCTAAAAAAATTACATTAGAAACATGGAACAAAAAGCCAAAATGACTGCTACTGCATATCTGATAATGTTCACCATGGTAATGCCTCAGCTTCCTGCTGATTGGCTGAGAATCCTGGCTTGCTAACGTGGGTGTGATACCTTCCTCCTCCCAATATCCACCTGGTTTTAATGGTTTAATGGTTCCCCTCCTCTCCAGCTTCCTCTTTTTACAGTATGTGTGTAGTTTCTTTTGGAGTGAGTGGCGTGTGTACTTGTAGTTTTTTTCTTCCTTTTTCTAAAAACTAAAGAGCACACAAACGACAACCGATGAGCTCTGCAACGCGACAGATTGTAATCTTTATAATAAACTGTCATTTACTACAAAGGTAACACTTTGTCTTCCTGCCTGCTTCTTCCCACTACATCAGAAATACATATTACTATTTTTAGTTTAGTACTTTGTCTATTTGTAGTTTGAAATTCACCCAAGTTACCATTAGATTGTGCCTCATTTGCATATTTGAACATAAGATTTCAGAAAACATGTAATACAAAAAAAATATTTTCTCAATGTCAGTAATCCACAGTTGGAGGTTTCATGGTGATATCTATTCATTGTTTGTTTTAGGTACCTACACTATTCATTTTACAATCCACATGTTTAAAGAAGAAGAAAGTCTCTAAATTAGTTTTTTCTCAGATTCTGTGCTCTTACATAAACCAAACGTTCCAGTATCTATATCAGAGGGTTTGAGGTGTTTGTTCACATATCACCATGGCCAAAATTAAATACAACAGTTTTTTCCTAAAAACATGGAGAAAAATGATTTTCTTTAATTGCTGTCGTGAATTTTCTGTTAATGGCTTTAATGACAGTGTGTCCTGATTCATGGTGTAATACAAAGAGATATTAAGTTCTGTACCACAAATCTAATATATCAACAAAATGTAACACAAATTTTGAGGTTGATTTTATCTAATGTATAGTTTCTATTTTGGAATTGTATGAAAACCATCACATATTTAATAAGATAATGCCTCATTTGAATATTTACACATAAAAAAGACCCGATTGACCTGTACAGGTTCATGAACTCTGACCTTGTTTAGACATGAAAGGTTAAGGTCAGGTTAATAATTGACGTGTTTTGCCAAAGTTTGGAGATAATAATACTTACTCTACATGGACTCAAGATAAATGACCCCACACTCCTGAACCACTGAATATCTCAATGAGGATTTTCCAGTAGTTTGCATCCTTACAGAACACAAACTATGGTTGCATTCCAAATCACACCCTTTAACGTTTACTACACACTGCAGCTGCCGTTATTAAGCATGCATTCAGTTGGACACTACTTTGTCATACCTTAGCACCTTGACTTTTGACCCTCTTGCTCATTTTCTCTCTCTCTTGTCCTTTATGATGTACAATGCAAGACAGGGAATAAAGTATACAAAGATGATAATCAATACAAATTGCAAAGGTGGAGGTGAAGCTTCAAAACATTCATGCACAAAACGGTAAACGATAAGGATAACACTATCTGGAAGAATAAGACAATAATAAAACAGGTCAACAGAGGAGCACCAAAGAACGCAAGAGAAAATAAGAATTAAAACTGCAAGCAGTGATGCACGGGCCCTTGCACACATGCAAGTCGGGAGTGCTACCACCACCTGCTAGTTTTGCGGCCGCCTACCCAGCCACCGCCTCGTCTCTGGACGTCCCGTGCTTTTCATATGTTAATAACCATATTCATATCTAAAATCTTGGAAAAGCTTATCTACTTCAGACTTTCTAATCATTTATCGGCCAACAACATAATATATAAACATCAATATGGCTTCCGTAAAAAATACTCCACTGAGCATGCCCTTTTACAACTTGTAAATTACATTTCATCAGCTCTTGACAACAGAAAATTTGCTCTTGGAGTCTTCCTGGATTTGAGTAAAGCTTTTGATACGGTCAGTCATGATATACTCATTGCCATACTCAATAGATATGGAGTGGAGAATACAGCCCTGAGCTGGCTTAGAAACTATCTCATTAACCGAGAACAATATGTGTACACGAATGGTTTTTCTTCTAAGAAATCAAATCTTTTTTATGGTATTCCCCAGGGATCAATCCTGGGTCCTTTATTATTCTAAATTTATATCAAAGACATGACCATATCATGCACTAATCTCCTTCCAGTTTTGTTTGCGGATGACACTAACCTCATAGCCTCACATGAAAACTTCAACACACTGATTAAAAATGTAAATGATGAATTATCCTCGATAGAAAAATGGTTTCAACTGAACAAGATGACTCAATGTGAAAAAATGCAACTTCATTATCTTTTGTACCATAAATAAATACTATCCTAAAGAGCAAGCCTAAATCTATATTAGCAATGCTGAAATTGAACTTGTTAAACAAACCAAATTCTTAGGGGTCATAATCGATAGTGGTCTGAAGTGGTCTAACTATATTGACCTAGTCTCTAAAAGATCTGCAAAGATGCTGGGCATATTGAGGAAGGTTTGTCACTTAATTCACTCCTCAGCTCATCTAATCTTGTACTACAGTTTTTTGTTTCCATTTATCAATTACTGTAATATTGTCTGGTTGACACTAGTTCATGACGTTCATGGGCTGTGTAAACAGGTGAATATATTTTTCTGAAACCTATCATCTTACCAATATATAATATAGTTAGTAAGCACCATATGAGGGGCTTATTACCTATTAATTAAGGCTTATTACAGAGATCTTGATACAAAGAGTTTAAATCATCAAAACGATTGGATGAGGATGAGGGTGGACTAAATAACAGAAAAAAGAAAAGAAATTATATGATATGACATCATTCCAACCTCCCGCCATTGTAGACAAACAGAATTAAAGCATGTGGTCAAAGTGTTTTCAAAGCCGCTACAATGATATAACGTGTGTATTATGGTCTGTTGTGTCCAAGCAACAAAGTATTCAAGAAGTATCGTTAGTATAGTTCAAGAATTATCACCATGTCATTATCAAGGTTTTAGTCACATGATCGAGCTCAGAGTTTTATGATGGAGGACAATCAGAAGTAGATTTGATCCCTGGGGTGAAATTTAGTTACATTTACAATTGATATATCTGTGGATTATTTCTGTTATTTATTTATTTTATACTGGTAATATGCCAAAATTTGAGATCCTTAACTGTTACAGTTTTTTATGATTGTTTACACACTAAAATAAAAATGTCCACACAATTTGCAAAATTCTACTCCAAGGAGTAAAACGCCTCCACAGATTTCCACAACATTACACACAATGTCTGCTTCACCCTTTTTGCAAAACATTACACACAGTGATTTGTAAAACTCACATACACACATTTTCACACCTGAGACACAGATAAGGATTGTGAGGTTACTTCCTTGTCATTACAAAGCCCCGGATTGCCAATGACCACACTAATGAACAAATTGGATAATCACATCGACCAGGTGTGGAAGCTCATGTGCTAATTTGAAAACGCAGCACTTAGGTGTGCTATAAAAGGCAGCCGGTGAGTTCACCTGTCTTCAACAACAATGGAAGGAGCTAGAAGAAGAAGAAGAGTGAGAATGAGAGGGGGAGCTCAAAGAGGAGATGAAGGAGGTAGAGGAAGAGGAGAAGGAGGTAGAGGAGGAGGCCCAGGTAGAGGAAGAGGAGAAGACGGAGATAGAGGAAGAGGCCTAGGTAGATGAAGAGGAGAAGTAGGTAGAGGAAGAGGACTAGGTAGAGGAAGAGGTAGAGAAGGACTTGAAGTGTTGATAGAACCTGAACAAAGAAGACGAGGACCAAATTTGACTCAAAAAATCCATGCAACACTTATTGACCATGTTATCAACCATGGACTGACACTGATGGAAGCTGGACAAAGATTTCAACCAAATCTCAGCAGAAATACTGTTGCGTCAGTAATTCGGACATTTCATCAAGAAAACAGGTAAGCTAACCACACAGTACATTGAAACTGAAGCTTGCTGTACTTATCATGACTATATTTTACTCAGACATTTGACAGTAGACTGCATGTGTATTTTTTTTATATATTTTTTTTTTACATAGAATTGACACCAAGCTGGAAGGGGCCCTATGTTCACTCGTGCAAAAGACGCCGCCATTGGGAACACGGTTTTGACCAATAATTGTATCAGGCTGCGAGAAATCCAAGCCAATATCATCAATGATGACCATAATTTCAATAACATCCAATGAGTCTCTCTGTCAACATTAGGTTGAATCCTCAAGAAAAATCAAATATACATGATGCAACTGAATCGGGTACCATTTGACAGAAATTCAGAGAGAGTGAAACATCTGCACAATGAGTATGTGGAGGTATGTATTGTTCATCTTACTATGGTGTGGTATTTTGCACTGCTCATAATGTTATGTCAAAAAAAATACTGTGCAATAGATATTGAATAGCATCTTATTGTCTTTTACTGTGTTTCAGAGAGTCTTGCAAATGGATGCTGAAGAAATTTAATATGAATTTATGTATGTGGATGAGGCTGGATTTAACCTTGCGAAAACAAGAAGAAGAGGGAGAAATGTAATTGGACACAGGGCAATCACCAATGTGTCAGGGCAGCGAGGGGGTAACATCACCCTTTGCGCTGCTATTACACAAAATGGGGTCCTCCACCACCATGCAAATCTGGCACCCTATAATGCAAATCTAGTACTTGTATTTCTTGACAAATTGCACAGCATTAAACAAAGTGGACCAGATGCGGTACATTGTCATTTGGGACAAATGACAATGGTGTTTCTTGCCCCAGGTGTTTCTTGCCCCCTCCCCCTCTGTTTCTCCTCTCTGCAGGGTGAAATGACAGAAATTAGTGAAATAAGCAGGTGGTTCAAAACATTTTGTTTTCAAATTCCTGTTGACTTTAGAGTAAGGGTCCAAGAGGCGGGGCTGCATGGTGGTGTAGTGGGTAGCACTGTCGCCTCACAGCGAGAGGGGTCCCGTGTCCAGGTTTGTTCTGTGTGGAGTTTGCATGTTCTCCCCGTGTAAGCGTGGGTTCTCTCCGGGTTCTCCGGCTTCCTCCCACAGTCCAAAGACATGCAGGATGGGGATAGGTTAATTAATGACTCTAAATTTCCATAGGTGTGAATGTGAATGGTTGTCTGTCTCTACATGTCAGCCCTGTGATAGACTGGTTACCTGTCCAGGTGTACCCTGCCTTCGCCCAATGACAGCTGGGATTGGCTCCAGCCCCCCCACGACCCTGAATACAGGATAAGTGGTAGACAATGGATGGATGGATGGATGGATGATCCAAGAGGCTTTTTTGTATATCTCTACATTCGTTCTCTGTACAAATAATGTCATGCAGGCAGGTATATCCAACCTAAAGGGGGGAGGAGGCTTTTACTTAGAAAAAGGCACAAAATCAGTGTCATTTCCTGTCGCCAGTAGGTGGCACTCTGATTGTGAGTCAATATTGCAGTGCAGACGTGTTCAGGGTGGGACTCTAATCAAGCATGCAAAGTTTGGACCACATCAACAAAAAGAAACACTGAAGTTAAAACAGCTTTGATGTTTTTGGCAAACGTTCAAAAATCGTAGCGCGGTCATGGCATCGCCCTGGCCACGCCCTTTACAGTTTTTCTCCATTGGTTTGGCTCATTTCTTGAAACAGACCGGACGTTCTCAACACTCTTGGTGCTTTTGCCAAAAATAACCTGGATGGTTCAGCACAACACCATGGCTCACCTGCAAAAGCTCATATCTCTCCCAAAACAGTTCACTCATGTGTCAAAACCAAATTTCTTTCTCATAAAAATAGTCAGTGCCCCCAAAATGCATCATGCCTTTGGCATTGTAAGGACTGCAAGTCAAAATGTTTGGATGTTTTGTCACTATGGCAGAGGACCATTGAAATATTGAAAATAAGTCTTAGCCCAGTCCTTCATTGACAATGGTTACTGTACTATTTTTTTTTGTCTAGCTAACATAATACAATTGTGTGTAAAACTGAATAAAACTGGATTTTATGGTAAGAGTAGCCTCCGAGGTTTGACATCACACATTGCACTCAGACTGCCAAGGAAATTGTAACCATTATTATTCACAAACTTAAAGTAACTTCCATACATCAGAGTCAAAGAAAAGGTATACAGCATAATATTCTGTAATATAAACACATAAACAAAAAACAAGGGACATTACAGGCTAATGAGCACATCATTAGGCTACAGTGCTGTAAATAAAGCTGTAAATAAACACTTCATTGGTCCCTGTCCTCATCCTCCTTCTCCTGGCCACCGTCCTCGCCCTCCTGGCCATCCACAAGCTGCTGTCTGTCTGGCATCAGATTCTCATCCACATCACAGCGTATATTTTCCCTTGCGATGCAACGAAGGAAGGAACGGCGTGCATGTCGCAACCATCCCATACACTGATCTCCTGTTATGTCTGGAGCAGGGACCTTTGATTTGCACCTGATGCTCATACACTCCCCACCTCCAAGCAGAGAAAAACTCTTCAATGGGATGGCCAGGTGCCTCCATGTTCCGAAATGGTACTGGTCCTGGTCAACTTTTATATATATATATATATATATATATATATATATATATATATATATATATATATATGTTTGGCAGCATTCACAATCATAGACAGCACCTGTCAGGTAACTAAACATACTGTTTGATTGGTCATCTGAGATGAGTGAAACTCCTCCTTCATTAGTCAAGTTCTAGTTTCACCTGACAGTCAATTACTGTACTCAATTTATCAAATGTTCCAAGAGATTCATATATGGTAGTCATGGTATTATGTTCTTGACTCATTTTGACAATTGATCAGACTATTGTGCAAGTGATGACTTACACAATGAAATGGTGCTGACATGTTTTGCAGAGAACAACCATTAGACTGAGAATCAGTTTAGATCAACAAGATCTATTCACTTGGAAATTGTGCTAAATGTAGGCTACCTGTACCTGTATCGTTTGCAGATGTAATGAGATATTGAGACATGTAAGACAATTGCAATTTGATGAAATGAATGAGAAATGCAATTCTGTTGTGGACAATTGCCAAGTGGTTTGGAGATATGTCCATGTTGTTTTGAGAATGTCACATCTGTTTCAAGAAAAGAGCCAAAACAATGGAGAAAAACTGTAATATTCTGGAGGATATTTTTCAGGCCCCATCATCGTTGAGCCTTTCGAACAGGCTAAACTTTGTTCGGTATGAATCGGATCAGTGATGTAGGAGTAACTTGGATAAATAGAACCCTGAAAATTGGCCAGAATTTTCTTAAGTAAACCATTTTTTCAAAACCTTTTGCAACCATGGCCCCAGCTTGGTCTAATGAGTGCCCAAAATGGTTTTCATCAAATCCAATATGGCGGAAAATGTTTCTAGGCGGACTTTAGTACTCAAAGAGACTTTTTTGTAGAGCACACTCAGGACAATTTCAGGTAAATCGGGGCTGGGCCTAGCTGGCGCTAGGTGGTGCTAGCGAGCCACTTTTTTGTGAAAACTCTGCATGCGCACACAAACTCTGATAATTTTATGGTCCAAAAGGCACGTCAAACTCATGAAAGAATAATAAACATACGAAATACAATAGGGCCTTGCCGGTCCCGACGACCCTAACCAGGACTGGGGTATGGATGTGGACTGTGGGTCAGCATGCTGGCTTTCATACTGCAAAATGTGACTGGATGCAGCATCCTGGTGTTTCTGTCATACTGCATTTGACATACTATGTAATGGGACATACTTTTTCTGGTACTAGCACTTTAAAAGTCTCAGGATCATGGTTAGCCTAGCTTAGCATGAAGCCTGGAAACAGAAACAAGGACCCGCATGCAGAATTATTACAGCTTTTAGGTTATCACCCAAATTTACGATCATCGTTTAGTGTGTAGACTGAAAGAATTTAATAAATAATTGACCAACAAAATTTGTCCTTGAGTCCAAGGCTATTTTTTTAATTTTTGCAATTAATACAATACGTTTTGAAGGATTAAACAACAGAACAAAAAATAGAGCTCTCATACAGAGTCACTTCAATCCTACAAACAGACAAACACAAACAAAAACAAAACCAGCCACCACCATCTTGGTTTCGTCTGTCAGCATATTGGTTTTCGGCCGTCACCATTTTGGTTTTGGCCACCACCATATTGGTCTTTGGTCGTCGCCATCTTGGTTTTAATTCAAGCCTTCACCTCGTGGTTTTTGACTGTCGCGATCTTGCTTTTTGGCTATCACCCTCTTGGATTTACAGTAAGCAATCATCTCTTTGTCGCCACCTTAGTTTTGGGCCATCAACCTGGATTGGATTAGAACTACATTATACTCCAGAGGAGTATTGAAAACTAAGCTATTCCACAGAAAGGTAATCCAAATAAATAGATATGTTTATATTCTATTTCATGGCCATTTACACACACATTTACAAAGTTTGTAACAAAGGCTCTGCGGTCACAGAATCTCATTGGACACAGTCAACAAAACAGAGATTTACACACTTTACACAGGATGATTTGCCTGATTTTGGCATTAACATGTTTAGCAGTTTTCCTCTTTGCTACAGTTTGAGGATGCAGATGTCAATACTTCACATCCAAAGGAGGCACCACCTTGTTGCAAAGTCGCTTAAATGTACAGGATCACATAAAGGGGTTTTTAGGGGGGGTCTGAGGACGCTGAATAAGCACAACTGGATCCTGATTGGCTGTTAACCTCCTCCTCCTCCGTGCTCTCTTGACCGATGGACTCCTGACCTTGGACACCTATAACGAGCTGCAGGGTGAGCCTATCTCATTTTCATTGAGTGAAAACACCAGAACAGGTAAGCTCCTCTTGAGCGGTGAGTTAAACAGTCACGTTTTCATGTTAAGGTCAGAAGAGTAGTGATAGTTAGGTAAAGTCAGGTTCATGCCAATGCAACATACAGCTAAGCAGAGGTGGAAGAAGTATTGAGATGCTATCCTGCAGTACGAGTACTAATACTACACTGCACATGTGCTGCTTTCAAAACCTTACTGAAGTACCAAATAAATATTAGCAGCTAAATGTAGTCAAAGAATGTAAAGTATTGATGATGCAGTAAAAGGTTTTACCAATAATTATATAATTATCGGATGTTTCTGAATAAAAATTACTGCTGCATTAATGTGTATGTTACGTGTTTAAACTAGTTTCAGCATCACATTCTATAAGCTGATCATATGTCCTGTGAGAACCACGTATCTCTAAAGTCTTGGACGCTGGACGCCGTCTGTTGGTGCTTCTGTCGACGTTTACAGAAGTCCACAAATATATCCATCGGTTTAGGTGGTGTTCAGGACCAGATCATTGTCTGCACGAGATGAGACCTCGTCTTTGAATGTTTCTCCATGTAGTGGTGTCATGAGAAAACTTCACTATCGTATAGTGTTATACTATACTATAGTATTATAATAAAGTATAGTATAGATGGGGGGAGTTCAGGATGAGGGTTAAGGATGTATCGGTGGAGCTTGGAGCCGTGGATCGAACCAGCAATCTTGCGGTTACCAACCAACCCGCCCTACCTCCTGAGCTAATGCCCCCCAGTAAGCAGGCGTCATATTTTGAATATCAAGACACATGTCTGCTAAACTATTTAGCTGTGATTTAATATCAATAACCAAATGGAAAGGATGCTGAAATACCTAATAGTGATCAGTAAAAAGTCTGAAGTCATGCTTTGTTAGTTCTGTCTGCAAGACCATAAGCCAACTACTTTTAAAATGCTTGTTTTCTGAATGGAGTCTGGTTGATGGGTGCTAGGCTATGCTAACTGCTCATCAACATTATAAATAAGGTCATCTAGACATAAATACAGCAGAGACCTTGTTGATTGAACCACAGACAGTCTCTGGTTTCTCCACATAGTCTGGTCTGGTCTCTGGACTAATGTGAGCTACTATCTAGACCTCTGGGGGACCACAGACAGTCTCTGGTTTCTCCACATAGTCTGGTCTGGTCTCTGGACTAATGTGAGCTACTATCTAGACCTCTGGGGGACCACAGACAGTCTCTGGTTTCTCCACATAGTCTGGTCTTGTCTCTGGACTAATGTGAGCTACTATCTAGACCTCTGGGGGACCACAGACAGTCGCTGATTTCTCCACATAGTCTGGTCTGGTCTCTGGACTAATGTGAGCTACTATCGTAGACAACATTTGGTTCCTTCATTTCTGATTCATGTCAGGACATCAGTGGCGATTCAGGGAGAATCTCATTGCTCAACTTTCACAAATTCCAATGACGCAAATTTTGTATACCCGTCCAGCGCAAATTAGCTTCTATTCATGTCTTTGCATTGACCTTGGCTCCATGCGAAAGAATTGCTTCACATTTGCTTTGAACACAGCATTAGCATTAGCCAAACCCACTGTCCAACACCACTATTATACCCGACTGTGGGGCCGGTGAAAGTGGAGATGAAATGAAGAATTCCTTTGTATTTGTGTGTCAAAATCCTCTTTTTACCCTGTGAAACCAAATATGATGTGTGCTTGTGTAAGCTAGTACCAACCCATTTAAACCAATATTATCATGTCATCCATCAACCAATCTGAAACTTTTAGTTATACGGGTTGTGTGTGGAGTTTTACATTCTCAGCCCACCCACGCTTTAGCAGTCCAATGAGATGAGCAGGATCTGGTTTAAATCCCCCTTGTATACTGCTATAATATGCTGTTTCACTGAATATGCACAGTACAGAAGATAAAGATGCTCTAACCTCTCTTTTACTGGGGAGTAGTGTGAGGTGTCAGCAGGCAGAATAAACAGGAAATAAAAGGTGTTTATGTTAGAAAGTGTTAGTCCCCAAATAGAATAGACAATAATCTAATTGCAGACCAAAAATCTCAGTAATACTCAATAAGGCCATCATGGTGAATTCCCATTATCTGTTGCGAGCTAAACATTTTTTAAAACATAAAGTAATTTATTTATCCTTTCATTATGAATGGGGAACTTATGATTTACAGTATGATGACCTTATTTATGATTTCTTTGCTTTTGATCTGCTGAAAATGTGTTCTTTCTGTGATACGGTAACATTGTCTGTTTCTTAACCAAATGTCAGGTTAAGTGATTACATTTTGCATTTAAGAATATTTTGATGATTATCAGGATAATATCATGAATCACAATTATTTTGGCCATTGTGATGTGAAATTTCGATATTGTCCGATAACCAGTCGCCACAACCACTCAAAGTCCTTGAGTATGCAGCCATAACTGGCCACACAAAATATCATGCCACTTGCTGCAGCAGAATCCGAGATTAGCCGTGGACAGACACAGCGATGCACACTCACTCATAATCACATGATCCTCCTGGCAGAGATGAATAAAGTGGCCCAGGTTGTCCACCAGTATTAAAAAAACATCATGACTGCACGATCAGACTGCATCCTCCGTAGAACTTTTCTGTTTTGGTTTTTGATATCTGTGTATGATTATGTTGTTTTATTATAAGAGCTCTGTATTTTTGGTCTAAAACAAATTTAGCTATTGACCTTTGACCTTTGTCATGCAGTTGTATATGGTTGCACAGTTTTTCAGTCCGATAAAGTCGTATCTTGGTGTTTGGATACTCTCGCTCATGAATTAATCGAGTGGTTTTTGTTTTCCCAGGTCGACATGTCGACCATCCCAGAACTGATCAAGAAGAAGAGAAATGGAGAAGCGCTGAGCGATGAGGAGATCAGAACCTTCATCCACACCGTCACTCACGACACCATACAAGACTGTCAGACAGGTATGAAGGGTTCAACTCGCACATGAAAACACTCCACCGAGGTCCTCTTCATGCTCCCTCTACATTCTCCGTTAAGGTGCCATGCTGATGGCCATCTGGCAGAAGGGGATGATTCACATGGAGATTGAGACCCTGACGAGGGAGATGATGTCATCGGGAGAAGTGATGTCATGGCCAGAGGAGTGGGCTGGGCTGATGGTCGACAAACACTCGACTGGAGGAGTGGGGGATAAAGTCAGTCTGGTGTTAGCGCCTGCGCTAGCTGCCTGTGGCTGTAAGGTATACACATGTCTGCACTCACACTTCACACCTGTCTGTCTGCTCTACTGTGACGTCATAACACCAGGTGTGTCTTCGTCAGGTGCCTATGATCAGTGGGCGGGGCTTGGCTCACACAGGAGGAACTCTGGATAAGCTGGAATCAATTCCAGGATTCAACATTCACCAATCAGGAGCTCAGGTGCAACAAACTAACAGTGATAGGAGAACTGTGTAGAAATACTCCACTATAAGTACTCGGGTATTAGCATCAACACATACTTCAAGGACCATACCAGTGTGATTCTGACTTCTCTCCCTTAGCAGAGGTCCCTCCTGTTTTCATCAGTGTTTACTTTAGTAGAGCACCGCCTCCCTGTTTGAGCCTCTGTTCACTGACGTTCATGTTGAATCGGTGTTTCGGTAGTTTAGAGAAAGAGTGCGGTTGATGTTAACTGGACTGATGACTCATGTCATGTGACTAACGGCTTGGGACAAAAATGGGATTTTCCCATTGAATTTTGGATTATTGCAGAAAACAAGCTTGTGATAAACATTTATGAGACTTGGTTCCCTCCGTCAGGACCATGTTTAGAGCTTAGGGTTATTAGTCATTTAAACAGCAATGCTCCTCTGAATTGAATTAGTTGTTTTTTTAATTCAATACAAGTGGAGATGTGATGTAACGAGAGACGAGTCCGTCAAGTTTCCTTCACGACCGGTCATGTTGTCAACCAACATGTTTTATCTCGACAGCAGGACTTTGACTTCACACAAGTTGATTTAGTGCAACAGAACTTTACTCCTCAGCCGAAAGCAAACATAATATTCCCGATATTAACCTTTCCTTATTGCAAGTCTCTTATTAGCTGTTTTCAGAATATAACCAGGAATTTTTGAAATTTGGAAAGAATTGTTGCAGTCAAGATGTATGATGAATGATATACAGCATATTCAGGTCGGACTACCCAGTCGGTAGGTTTCAGGTTGAGAACTCAATAGTCCATAATGCATTTTAATGGAGTTGTGAATTTATCAAATATGAAAGCAAATTTCAGAACTTAAACACAAATTAATCAGGAGACATTGTGATGACACTGTTGAACATCATAATCAATAAAAACTCAAAGTCACCAAATAAACACTTCTAAATACTTCTCATTTCTAAGTTCGTAAAATGTTAAATATTACTTGTATTAATAATTGAATAGTAATATTAAATAAATGAATGTGTCATATGGCCAAACATTTCCTCTATTAAGCTTCAAGCTGCTATTTGTATCTACAGATGCAATTACAAAAGATGTATCAAAACATATCACATAGAAACCATGTGTTCAATTTAACAAACTTCTCAAATATGAATTGTTGTCTAAACACAACAACCAACAAACAAATAACCAAATTAAATCTTAAAAAATGGCAAAATTACCGTTTAAATAAAAAGAAAACCAACAGTTTTCAATGCTCAGCAGTTTTTCACACTTGTGAACCTCCCTGTTGTACTGATTAGTTGTAGTTTAAATATGCTGACTGTGCAGATTCTGGAGATCATGGACTCAGTGGGCTGTTGCATTGTGGGTCAGACAGAGAAGTTGGTTCCTGCAGATCGAGTCCTGTACGCCCTGCGGGACGCCACCAGCACTGTGGACAGCTTACCGCTGATTGCTGGTACTGAACTGATTTTACTTATGGAAGACTAAAGCTACCATTATAATACAGAAATAAATGACTCAATAAATAAATAAAGTCAAAATTAAAGCCTCTGCTATGTGCAGGTTAAACTTCGGACAAATATTAAAATATATATTTGAATACAAATACATTTTTATTTGGCACATTTTGTATCCATTTTTTAATGTTTAATTATTTCCCGAATTATCGGGAATCATTTTCCGACCATTTGTCTATTTATTTATTAGTCATTTATTTATTCTAATGGCAGCGTCTGTCCTCCATAATTACTAACACGACCACAGAATACTACATGTGTTTGTTATTTCAGGCTCGATTATCTCAAAGAAAGGCGCTGAGTCACTGTCTGCTCTGGTGCTGGATGTGAAGTTTGGACGAGCTGCTCACTACAAAGACCTGGAGAGTGCTAAAGAACTGGCAGAGCTACTAGTAAGTACTACAGGTAGTAATCACACTACCATGTACTCATGTACCACTGGTACTACACAGCTAGCAGTTTGTCTACATGCTTAAATATGATGTTACATAAAGAGTGTGTTCTTAAAAAGTAACGGAAAATACTAACATCATGGTAAATAGAATTTACCATATTATATGTTTTATTGTTTTCATAAAATAAAAAACATAAAACAAAAAGGTCCTCATAAAAAGGCCTAAATAAAGTCTACACGAGAAAAAAGGAACAAATCATTCAATCAATCTTTGTATTGAACAGGTAAATATGATCATGTTCAGGTTCAGAGACAATAATCAGCAATCTGAAAATAGATGATGATGACGATGATGATGATGTTGATGAGGAGGAGGAGGAGGAGGATGATGATGATGAGAAGGAGGAGGAGGAGGAGGAGGAGGAGGAGGAGGAGGATCATGATGATGATGATGGTGGTGATGATGAGGATGAGGAGGAGGATTATGATGATGAGGAGGAGGAGGATAAAGATGAGGAGGAGGATGAAGATGCAGCAGCACACAATTAACATAATAAGGAAAGACAAGCTAATAAATAGATACATAAAACAAAGTTACAATTTAAAAACATGAGCAGACAAATTGGAATGTTCGGTTCAGATATGACTTAAACTCAGCGAGTGAAATGAAAGCAGGGAGATTGATAGATGCAGCTGGTGCACTTTGAATAAAAGCAGTCTTTCCAGACTCTTCATTAATGGAACATTTAAAAGAATAGATCTACTTGAGTGCAGATTATACTCTTGTCTGTCGACTGTTAAAAGACTAACTATGTACAAAGGAAGCTGGCCAACTACAGCCTTGGACACAGGTATTAGCCAATGTTTGTGCCTTCTTATATGAAGTGAGGGCCAACCAACCATTTCATACAGTGTGCAGTGGAATGATTTGTATGAGTTATAAATCTTAAAGCAGAGTGATAAACAGAGTCTAATGACTGCAGAAGAGCCTTGGTGGTATGTCTATAGAAAACATCTCCATATTCTAAAACATTCTAAAAAAAAAAGTAGCTTCCACCAGCTTTCTCTTGGCTGACTGTGAAAAACAAGCACTGTTCCTGAAATAAAACCCCAATTTTAACCTTAGCTTAGTCAACAATTGCATAACATCTCATTTAAATGGTAAGTCCTCCTCCAGCACAAAACCGAGGTATGGGGAGACCAATTCTATTCATCTACCCTGCAGTGTGTAAAGAAGTGGTGGAGTGGTGGAGAGGATCCACACTTCCGTTTCTTTGAAAAAATCATGTATTTTGTTTTCTGATCATTTAAATCATCATCAAATATCACGTAAATGATGGTATCATCTGCATATAAATGAATGTTTGCATCTAATTGGTTATCACTAAGATTGTTTATGTAAATTGTGAATAGCAACGGCCCCAAAATGGACCCCTGTGGCACACCTGTTTCAACAATAAGCTCATCTGAAAGATATCCCTTAATTTGCACCCTTTGGCATCTATTATTTAAGTAATTCCTAATACAGTCTAATGCAGTTTCAGAAAGACCAATACCATCCAAACGTGATAGAAGAATGTCATGATTGACAGTATCAAATGCTTTAGCTAGATCAATAAATATTGCAGCACATGAATTTCTACTACCTAAGGTGTAGGTTAGGTCAGGTTTAGGTTAGGTTTAGAACTTTCATAGTGGCAATGGCATGATTCTTTCTGAAACCAGACTGAAACATAGACAAATATTCTTGCTAACCAAAATTCCTTTAGTTGTTCGCTGACGATAGATTCTAAGATTTTGGCTATAGCTGCTAGCTTAGACATTGGTCGATAATTATCTTATCACCACCTTTCAACAGGGGTACAACCAGAGCAGATTTCCAAATATCAGGGACAATATTCTGTTCAAATGATATTGAAGATATAAGCTAATGGGCCAGCAATAATCTAAAGAAAGGATTCATTTCATCAGGCCCTGCAGAGTTTTTATGTCAAGATGTTTTAAGGCCCCGCGACCCTGAATACAGGATAAGCGGTAGACAATGGATGGATGGATGGATGGATGGATGGATGGATGGATGGATGGATGGATGGATGTTTTAAGGCATTTAAAACCATTTCTTGGGATTGGAGATCAGCTAAAGGTCTATCTTCTCTCAGTGGGGAGATGGAGTTATTATATTACAATCAGCAATCCCATTAAAAATAGAACTTGAAGAAATAAAATGCTTATTAAAGCTCTTTACCATCTCTGTCCTGTTAGTGAAACTTTAATTTGTCAACCAACATGTTTAATAGTTGATTAGATAAAGTGAAGGGATAAAAGTGATTGGATGGTTTTACAGAATTTAATAGGATGAAATTGATTATGTGATGTTTCGTTTAAGTAATATTCAGATTTGATTTATGTACAAGGGCTGTACATTTGTTTCTCAGGACTCTAAATACCACAGAAATCCCTCTCTGTGTCCGATTTCCTGGCTGTGGCCTAAGACAAACTTATTTCATGAAAGAGTTTGGATAATTCATTAGAGAACCACAGCCTTTTACTCTGAAATTCTTAACAGGTGCATGCCTATTCAAAAGGTGTGGAAATACTGCCATGCAGTGGTCACATCAGGAATTAGAAACAGTTTATTCCAATCAGATGCAAACAATTCATGCAGAAACCCTTGAGTGTCAAACATTTTATAACTCCTTTTTGTAATAATTCTAGGGTTTGCTTTGGGGATTTTACAATTCCTTACAGTTACTACAGTACAATGATAAAAAAATACTGTATGGGTGAAATAATGGGGTTTGTTTGTAAGTATGATATCAATTAGAGTGAACCTGCTTGGGTTCTTATGATTAGGTCGTGTAGGTGATTCAATAAGTTGAGTAAAGTTAACAGAATCACAATATGCTTCAAAGTGATTTGAATTTGATGACAACCAATTCCAATTCAAGTCATGCAGTAACAAAAATCTTTAGAAAGCACGTCAGTCATGGTGAGGAGGAGGAGGAGGAGGAAGAGGAGGAGGATGTTGATGATGATGAGAAGAGGAGGAGGAGGATGATGAAGATGATGAGGAGCAGGATGATGATGATGAGGAGGAGGAGGAGCAGGATGATGATGATGATGATGATGAAGATGAGGAGGAGGAGGAGAAGGAGGAGGATGATGAAGATGATGAGGAGGAGGAGGAGGAAGAGGATGTTGATGATGATTATGATGGTGATGAGGAGGAGGAGGAGCAGGAGGAGGAGGATGAAGATGAGGAGGAGGAGGATGTTGATGATGATGATGATGATGATGATGAGAAGGAGGAGGAGCAGGAGGAAGATGATGATGAGGAGGAGGAGGAGCAGGATGATGATGATGATGATGATGATTATGATGGTGATGATGATGATGATGATGATGATGATGATGATGATGATGATGGTGATGATGATGGTGATGGTGATGATGATGATGATTGTGATGATGATGAGGAGGAGGAGGAGCAGGATGATGATGATGATGATGATTATGATGGTGATGATGATGATGATGATGATGATGATGATGATGATGGTGATGATGATGGTGATGGTGATGATGATGATGATTGTGATGATGATGAGGAGGAGGAGGAGGAGCAGGATGATGATGATGATGATGATGATGATGATGATGATGATGGTGATGATGATGGTGATGGTGATGATGATGATGATGATTGTGATGATGATGATGAGGAGGAGGAGGAGCAGGATGATGATGATGATGATTATGATGATGATGATGATGATGATGATGATGATGATGGTGATGATGATGACGATGGTCTTGTTCCAGGTGACTGTAGGGAATGGTCTGGGCATGTGTACGGGGGCGGTCCTCAGCTGTATGGACGGTACGATTGGTCGATGTGTTGGCAACAGTCTGGAGGTGATGGAGTCTCTGGAGACGCTGAAGGGAAACGGACCAGACGACCTGATGGAGCTGGTCACAACTCTGGGTAACCACGTTATTCTAGAACCATTTAGGACTCATGAACATGGACATATACATTATTTATAAATGTATATTTATATATTACAGGATGGTTTAACATCAGGATTTTAGTTATTAATCAATTAATAGGTCATAATCATAATCATTCAGCAGCGTGATCCCACGCTGGTTTCTCTTTTTGCGGCTGTGGGTTTGAATGATGATGATGGGGGTGGGTCTCCCAGGTATTTCTTGAAGGACTGGGTGCTGATGCGTGCGTGGGTGCCACCACGTTTGGGTTTTCAAGAGGATTGGGGGGTTGTGAAGCAAGTTGTAGTTCCACAGCTGTTTCGACCAGAGGTTTTGAAGCTGGCCCATGATAATCCTCTGGCTGGCCATCTTGGGGTAAATAAGATATATGATAGAGTGTTGCGTTGTTTTTTTTGGTCGGGTCTTAAAGCCGACGTGCGTCAGCACTGTAGGACCTGCCATGTGTGTCAACTCTCTGGTAAGCCCAATCAAAACATTCCCCCGTTTCCACTCTATCTGATTCCTGTTGTAGGGGAGCCTTTCAAACGTGTTATCGTAGACTGTGTAGGGCCTCTTCCCCGCACAAAGGCGGGTCATTAGTTTCTCCTGACCATTATGTGCGCTAACACTCGTTTTCCTGAGGCTATTCCTCTGCGGAGGATCACCGCCCCTGCAGGCATTAAAGCGTTGACTAAGTTTTTTTCCTTGTTTGGTTTGCCACGGGTGGTGCAGACGGACCAGGGGTCAAATTTTATGTCTAAGGTTTTTGCACAGGTGGTGAAGCAGCTTGACATTTCTCATTGTCATTCCAGCGCGTACCATCCAGAGAGTCAGGGTGCGATTGAGCGGTTTCACCAGACCCTAAAATCTATGCTGCGCACTTACTGCCTCGAGTATGGTAAGGATTGGGATGAGGGTGTCCACCTGCTTCTCTTTGCTGTGCGTGAGGTGGTACAGGAGTCGCTGGGTTTCAGTCCTGCTGAGCTTGTGTTTGCCCATACGGTGCGCGGTCCGCTTAAATTGCTGCATGAAAAATGGGTTGGTAGTGCAGAAACACAGAATCTGCTGGACTATGTGTGCGAGTTTCGTTCAAAACTTCGTCGTGCTTGTGAGCTGGCTAAACAGAGCATGGTTGTTGCCCAGGGCAAGATGAAGCGTTGGTTCGACAAAGATGCGCAGAGCCGTAGCTTCAGCCCAGGGGACAAAGTGTTGGTGCTGTTGCCCATTCCTGGCTCATCGCTACAGGCACGTTACAGTGGGCCATATGTTGTCCGGGAGAAGGTTAGCGCTCGTGACTATGTGGTCGCGAACCCAGACCGCAGGAGGCGAAGTCGGCTTTGTCATGTCAACATGTTGAAGCCCTATCTGGAGCGAGGGTCTGTTTCACCCTCCCCTGTTGTATTGAAATCTGTTGTGGCGCTGTCCGGTGCTGAAGTGATTGATCAGGGTGAGGCGGCTGTGGCGCTGTCCGGTGCTGTTTTGCCGGAGTCTGAGGAGTTGGATTTTGATGGTGATGCCGTTGCCTTGTCCAGTGCTGTTGTTCATGGGCGTTTGAAGAACTCTGAACTGCTGGTTAATCTTGATGGTTGTGTTTCGCATCTGCCTCCATCTCAGGGTGAGGATGTGGTCCGTTTGATTGGTTCACATATGTCACTGTTCTCTGATGTGCCCTCTCAGACCCAGGTGCTGCAACATGATGTTGAAGTAGGAGATTCGTTTCCGATTAAACAACATGCCTACAGAGTTAATCCAGAAAAACGTGCGCGCTTGCAGAAGCAGGTGGACTACATGTTGGGCCACGGTATTGCTGAACCCAGCTGTAGTCCCTGGAGTTCTCCCTGTCTGCTGGCTATGAAATCTGATGGTTCAGACCGGTTCTGTACAGACTTTAGGAAAGTGAATGGAGTCACTAGGCCTGATTGTTATCCTCTTCCCCGAGTTGAGGATTGAGTGGATAATGTTGGCGGTGCCAAGTATGTAACCAAACTTGACCTGTTAAAGGGATATTGGCAGGTGCCACTGACTCCTCGGGCGAAAGAAATTTCTGCTTTTGTGACTCCAGACGCTTTCCTTCAGTACACTGTGATGCCGTTTGGCATGCGTAATGCGCCAGCAACTTTTCAGCGGCTGGTGAATATTGTGTTGTCTGGTCTTTCTGGTGAGGCATATTTGGACGACATTGTTGTGTATTCTGGGTCCTGGGACGAGCACCTTCAGCAGCTGTATTCTGTGTTTGGGCGTTTGCGTGACGCCAATCTTACTTTAAACCTTGTTAAGTGCGAGTTTGGCCAGGCGACAGTGACCTATTTGGGCAAAGTGGTTGGTGGGGGCCAAGTCAGGCCGGTGCACTCCAAGTTGGAGACTATTCTTTCTTTCCCTGTCCCTCGTTCACGGCGGGAATTGCGCCAGTTTCTGGGGATGGCGGGCTACTACCGTAGTTTTTGTAAGAACTTTTCTGCGGTAGCTGCTTCCCTCACTGACTTGTTGAGCCTGAAGGTGTGTTTTCGCTGGACTGAGGGCTGTCAGCGTGCTTTTGAATGTATTAAGGCTTTGTTGACGACGGCCCCAGTCCTGTCTGCCCCTGTGTTTGATCGTCCATTTAAACTGTCTGTTGATGCCAGTGATGCGGGTGCGGGTGCTGTTCTGCTTCAGGAGGGGGGGGACGGGGTTCAACATCCCATCTCTTACTTCTCTAAGAAGTTCAACAAACACCAGCGCGCGTATTCCACTATTGAGAAGGAGGCGTTGGCTTTGGTCCTGGCGCTGAGCCACTTTGAGGTTTATGTGGGTTCCGCGAGTTCCCCAACTGTTGTGTATACGGACCACAATCCTTTAGTTTTTGTGAATCAGATGCGGAACACTAACCAGAGGTTAATGCGCTGGGCGCTCTTCCTGCAGTCCTTTAACGTGGTCATTCGGCATGTGAAGGGGCGGGACAACGTCCTGGCCGACACGTTGTCATGGTGTTAGGTCTTGTGAATGTGTTTTTTTTTCCCTTCCTCCCTGGTCTTCACGTTTGCCCCCGGCTATTCACAAGCTCTGGGTGGGGGTGTTACGTGTGGCCAGGAGGTGGGGCTCTGTGTGTGAATGTGTGTGTGTGTTTGTGCCTCTCTCCACCTTTCTCTCTCTCTTCACGCAGCCAGTCCTCAGGTGAGACTCATCACCTCGTCAGCTGGAGCCGACTTAAGGAGGCTGTGAATCCCTTTCTCGCTCTCTATTCTTCCCTGCAGGTGAACGGGTGAGGAGACCGGAGGTTTTCCCCATGCCAGAAGTCCTTTGAGCTTTTGTTATTTTGGTTTTTGGTTCGGAGGTTCCCGGTAGTCCTGTTTTCGGATTACCTTTTTCTTTCACTTAGGTTTAGTGGGTTATTTAGGCAGACTTAGTTTCGGGGGTGAACACTGGGTACGACGGCCGTTGGCTGGCTCAGTGTTCCCCTCTCTTTTGTTTGTTTTGGCCGGGAACCTCCAACCCTTTTGGTTTGTTGCTTTTCTAAATATTTGTTTGTTTTAACCAATAAACATTTGTTATTATTTAGTGGCAACAGTTGTTTCTGATTCGTTTATTTGATGTGTTCCGGGCCTTACGAGCCATTTCTTTAAGGTCCGTAACAGGACCAAAAGCAGCTAATTTATTTGTTGTAAGTAGAAAATAAAAGGGAATAATATTTATTTGAATTCCAGTTGTCAAGAGAAACAAAGTGATGTGTTGAGTAATGTTGCCGTTTCTGTAGGCAGCATGTTGCTGAAGATGACGGGCTTGGTGTCTGACCAATCAGAGGGCAGAAGGCAGATTTCTAACGCTGTGATTGGTGGACCTGCTCTGTCTAAATTCCAGGCCATGATGGAGGCTCAGGGCGTGGCCAGTGAGACGGCTCGGTCGCTGTGCTCCGCCCACACAGATTACTACAGCATCTTGAGAAAGGCTGAGCATCAGCTCCAACTGAAGACGCCTGCAGATGGTAAACCCATACATAAATAACAATAAGACAGAAATACATTTTGTTAAAGATTATTTTGGGGCGTTTTGCCTTTATTTCATAAATGAAAGAGGCGGATTGCAGAGAGTGGGAGGAAACACCCAGGAGGGAGAACGAGAGGAGAGCTTAGAGCAGGGAAATAATCTAAAAATAAAGCTTAAGAAGCAGACATGACACCAAATTGATTCTGAAACTACGCTGTTCATTCATTCAGCTGTGTGTTTAGCAACTTAGGTAGTGACATGAAGTGGACCACCATGGAGAACCGGACCTCCACTGTGAGTATCGTGGAATAACCTGCAGAAAGGTCATCTAGGGCGCTGTCGGACCAGGCAGATGTGGGACGAGGAGAGACTGCAGGAGACCAGGATCTGGGCGATGGGACACCTTGTTTCAGGCACAATCAGTCATGCAGCAACATATATGATAATATATGATTATGATAATATGTTCCCGTGGAACGCTACCAAACCGCTGTCTGACTGCAAACAACATCCTAGAGGTCCCGGGTTGCAACAAAGACAGAACCACGTCATCATTTCTCCGCAGGCGTCACTCTGAGTGAGAGCAGGTTTATCGCCTCGAGCCGACGGCAGAGATCCGGCAACCACAACCTGCCGAGACGGATCAGGAGCGGTGCGGAGGCGAAGAGGAGCGAGGCCTCTACGGCAGCGAGGCTCCAAACAAAAGTGCACTTGGAGGAAGTAGAGGCATCCAGAGGGGCATCCAGGGACCTGACCTCTCTCCACGCTGGAGTTTGAAAGCCGAGGAACCATTGACCTCCTTCCCGCTGGATGGAGGGAAGCTCCTCCTCGCCATAGAAACCCTTGGACAGGACGGAACCTCGGAAGGAGACGTGGAAACACTCTCAGCACTTCTCTGCTTTTACAAATAACTGACGTTCCAGCTCAGATCTAACGCGGCCGACATGATAATCAAATATTAGGTTATTAAACTGGTGGACCTTTTTAATCATCACGTTTTAGAAAAAAGACGTGATGAACCCTAAAAAAGGGATTATTAAGATAATTAACGTCCACATGAAATGTTAAGGCCTGTCTGTGTGCCTTCCTGCAGGTGTCGTCGTGGACATCGATGGCTTCATGATAGCTGAGGTTCTTCACAAGTTAGGGGCGGGCCGAACGAAGGCCGGAGAACCTGTCAATCACAGCGTAGGGGCGGAGCTGCTGGTGTCGTTGGGTCAGAGGGTCAGTGAAGGTGAGGATCTGTTCATGATGATGACGTCATGACTTCCAGGACTCGTTAAGCCTGGAGGATGTTTGATTGTGTGTATTTCCAGGCGCCTTCTGGCTGCGGCTCCATTACGAGGATCCGGCTCCGAGTCCAGACCAGATCCATCGACTGCAGAGCGCTCTGACGCTTGGAACACATGAAAGCACAACAAAACAGACTTTAGTGAAAGAACTACTGCTACCTCCGTTTTAACCCTTCAAAATAAAACCTCTGCAGACTGTTGAGTACTGTCATGTGACTGTTTGAGTGTAAAGAACTGATCTGGTGGTGAGGTTGCCAGTAAATCCTCCTCAATTCTTCATACTGTTCCTTTAAGTCCATCAGGCCATTCTCACATGGAACATCATACAGATCACCATGACGATGACAGATGCTGAAGACAAAAGCAGCGTTTCATTTCAGAAGTAGTAGTTCCTACTATTACTTAAAGTACTCAGGCAGAATAATATCATATTATTGGATTATGATTATTGATGCATTCATGTGTTCATGACTTAAACGTTGCAGCTCCTTTTACGTGCTCTATAAACTGCTGTGATGTTTCATCTATAATTATACATCATCGTTTATCTGTTGATTATATTCTATTTTAAAGTCATCAAAGTTAATGAATAAATGTAGTGAAGAAAAAAAGTGCAATAAGTGCAGAGTAGAAATATAACATCGCAGAAAATGGAAATACTCAAGTGAAGTATGTACAGTACTTGAGTACATGTACTTAGTTACTTTCCACCCATAGACTGCTTGTATGCAGGAGGTGGGCCTTGTCATTGTGACGTCACCTATATAGTTTGTGGACGACATGATGGATGGCGCCATCTTGGTTTTTGGATGCCGCCATCTTGGTTTCATCCTCTTGTTTTCGCAAACGGAAGTGACACGTGAAGGTGAAAGGACACAGGGATGCTTCTGTTGGACTCTAAATGGACCTGTCAATCAGCAGGTAAGCCCCGCCCCTAAAGCATCCCCTGCTTTCTGGTCTGTTGGACTCTAAATGGACCATAATGTACTAAATGAACATCATGCTGGATTGAAGAAGACTTGAAACTAGAGATTGAGACCATAAACTCATGTTTACAAAATTTACTGAGATAATACATCAAGAGAGAAGAAGGACCATTTTCTCATAGACTTCTATACAACCAGAGAGGAGACTCCCCCTGGTGGCCAGTAATAATAATAATAATAATAATAATAATAATAATAATAATAATAATAAACTTTAATTGTGTTGCACCTTTAAAAAAAAAGTTTACAAATTGCTTTAACAGACAAAGAAGCATATGCATATCTATACACATCTTTGAGATAGTGAAATCTAATAACATTATTAATACTAATCCCTTTAAAGGACAGTAAAAACAACAAATGAATAACTATGACTGAAATGAAATAAACAGACATCACATGAAAGCCATTCTATGAAAGTGTGTTTGTGGATGGTGACCAGGACAGCAAGTATGTTCTTTAAAAACCAAAGTCAAAAAGAAGGCTTGGAAAGAAAGAAATACAAAATCAGTTTAACTTATAATATGTCGTATATGAAGTGCTGAAAAAGGTATTATATACAAAGGTCATAAAAAGTAACAGTATTTTTTAGACATATTACAATACTATAACAAAAAAGTCAGAAGAAAGTTTAATATAGTCTATTCCAGGGTGCTGGAGAGGAGAATTAGGCCGATAGTCGAACCTAGGATTCAGGAGGAACAATGCGGTTTTCGTCCTGGCCGTGGAACACTGGACCAGCTCTTTACCCTCCGCAGGGTGCTCGAGGGTTCATGGGAGTTTGCCCAACCAGTCCACATGTGTTTTGTGGACTTGGAGAAGGCATTCGACCGTGTCCCTCGTGGCATTCTGTGGGAGGTACTTCGGGAGTACGGGGTCGGGGGCCCTCTGCTAAGGGCTGTTCGGTCCCTGTATGACCGGAGCAGGAGCTTGGTTCGCATTGCCGGCAGTAAGTCAGACCTGTTCCAGGTGCATGTTGGACTCCGGCAGGGCTGCCCTTTGTCACCGGTCCTGTTCATTATTTTTATGGACAGGATTTCTAGGCGCAGCCGTGGGCCGGAGGGGATCTGGTTCGGGAGCCACTGGATTTCATCCCTGCTTTTTGCGGACGATGTGGTCCTGTTGGCTCCTTCGAGCCAGGACCTCCAGCATGTCCTGGGGCGGTTTGCAGCCGAGTGTGAAGCAGCCGGGATGAGGATTAGCACCTCCAAATCCGAGGCCATGGTTCTCGACCGGAAAAAGGTGGCTTGCTCCCTCCAGGTCGGGGGGGAGTTCCTGCCTCATGTGGAGGAGTTTAAGTATCTTGGGGTCTTGTTCACGAGTGAGGGAAGGATGGAACGCGAGATTGACAGGCGGATCAGTGCAGCGGCAGCAGTAATGCGGTCGCTGTATCGGTCCGTCGTGGTAAAGAGAGAGCTGAGCCGAAAGACGAAGCTCTCGGTTTACCGGTCAATCTACGTTCCTACCCTCACCTATGGTCATGAACTTTGGGTCATGACCGAAAGAATAAGATCCCGGATACAAGCGGCCGAAATGAGCTTCCTCCGCAGGGTGGCGGGGCGCTCCCTTAGAGATAGGGTGAGGAGCTCCGTCACACGGGGGGAGCTCGGAGTAGAGCCGCTGCTCCTCCACATCGAGAGAAGCCAGTTGAGGTGGCTCGGGCATCTGCATCGGATGCCCCCTGGACGCCTCCCTCGGGAGGTGTTCAAGGCATGCCCCACCGGGAGGAGACCCCGAGGAAGACCCAGGACACGCTGGAGTGACTATGTCACCCGGCTGGCCTGGGAACGCCTTGGGGTCCTCCCGGAGGAGCTAGGGGAAGTGTCCGGGGAGAGGGAAGTCTGGGCGTCCCTGCTCAGGCAGCTGCCCCCGCGACCCGGTATCGGATAAGCGGAAGAAAATGGATGGATGGATGGAAGTTTAATATAGTTATTGAAAAGTCATAAAAAGACAAACTATAGCGTGTTGAAAACAGCCACAGTCATAGCATACTGTGCCAAAACTGGATTAAAGAAACATAAAAATGGAAATAGTACATTGAAAAGAATAATCTAAAAGCCATGCTTAAATATGTCTTGTGTATGTAATTAAAATGTAAAAAGGGATAAATGATGTATGAAGCCAAATCAACAGTCCACTAAACTCCCAACAGTCAGTTTGAACTGAAGAAGCCTCTTAATGAGGTCAAAGTCTACAAAAACCTAAACCAGGTCCAGCTTTCAAAGAGAACCAGGACCTGGAGAACCTGCACAGACCATATATAGTAGAATATAGTAAAAAGTTGATGAAAAAGGCAGGTAGTATTTCAAAAAGTCCAAATATTAGTATGTCAAAGAAGTTTTAAATAGTATAAAATCATAACAATTCAGTGTAGATTTTCTTTTAATAAATATGAAAAAGTCACAGATAGAAAGTCCAAAAAATACATAGTTTGTCAAAAAGTTAGTCAAAAGCAAAA
This sequence comes from Chelidonichthys spinosus, assembly GCA_029853015.1. Classification (NCBI taxonomy): domain Eukaryota; kingdom Metazoa; phylum Chordata; class Actinopteri; order Perciformes; family Triglidae; genus Chelidonichthys; species Chelidonichthys spinosus. Next base: position 3,176,506 of record CM056841.1, read on the forward strand.
GTTTAGTGTAAAATAAAAGTACATGTAGAAATGGCCAAGTAATATATCGTAGTAGTTCTGTTATAAAAAGGTCCTGGCATAGTGTGTCATCAAAATATTATATGTATGTTTCTCTTCATGATGTACTATATGGACTCTTGTAGGAAGTAGAGCACTTCAGCAGGTCCGGCTTCATGGTGGACCTACAGGCCAACATCTTCACTTATATAACACTATTTAATACACAAAAACATCATCTGTAATTGTTGTGCATGACAACTTGAACCAGACGGGTTGTAATGCAGCAGTCTGGCCAGCAGGTGGCGTCGAGAAAACGCGCTTACAAGAGTTTTAACGAGGAAAAGCATGTTTCCATCTTTTATTTGCACTATTAAACATCAGAAAGCATTAAACGTCATTTATGTTGAATTTAAACTTAAATCCTCTTCAGGATTTATTAAATATTTTGTTTGCCGTTACATTTTCACCACAATCGATCAAACCTTAAAGCTGTTCAGTCACATGTTTAATTTTAGTAACCAAGTACTGTACTTGGATACAATTGAGGTACTTTATTGAAGTATTTCCATTTTATGAAACTTTCTACTAAGTTCTCCTAACATCTCAGGTAACTATTGTAAAAATTGTTACTGTTAAAAACTTAAACTAATAAATAATTAAGCTATTATTATACATTACACTACCATGCAGTATATTAAATCATTAAACAGATGAACATATTAATACATCAATATACTGTATATCATATATAATATTCTGCACTTGGTTTTGAGTATTCCTACACTGTGGTATTGCTACTTTTCCTTAAATAAAATGTCTGAGCACTTCTTCCACCACCGTAAAATAAAACAAAGAGAGAAAGATGTTTTGTTCGAAATATGAGAAAAGAAACTTTATTCAAACAAATCTCTGACAAAAACTGACTAGAAGCATAAAAAAATGTATTCAACAACTCTAGCAATTCTTTATTATATAAAAAATACAAAGAGAAAACTGACAGTGGAGGAGTCTGATCGCTGTTTACGAAGTATTCTGGAAAAACAATTGAACTTTGATTTTAATTTAACATCATTTTAGGCGATCTCAGCTCAGTAAACAGTCCCCTGTAACACATGCTGTCGTTGGTTACCATGGCGATAGAGAGAGAGAGAGAGAGAGAGAGAGAGAGAGAGAGAGAGAGAGAGAGAGAGAGAGAGAGAGAGAGAGAGAGAGAGAGAGAGAGAGAGAGAGAGTGTGTGTGTGTGTTGTGTGTGTGTGTGTGGGGTCAGAGGTCAGTGGACCACAGAGTTGAGCGGCTCGGCTCTGATGTTTCCTAAATCCAGAGTTGAGTCCGTCTCCTCGTCGATCTCGCCGATCACCGCCCTGAAACACACATACTTCCTAGATTAAACGTGTACATTAAAGATAGAGACGCACAGATGACGAGCTGAAGATGATATTTTTCATTCTAAAACTGTAACTGACAGGAAGACTCCAGACTTAATGTGTTCACCACATCCCTGAAAAGTCCTTTCAACCATCCTGAAATCGTTTACACCCCCCTTTACACACAGGGGGGTTTAGTTCAGGAGGTAGAGCGGGTTGGATGGCAACTGCAAGATTGCTGGTTCGATCCCCGGCTCCTCCTAGCTGAATGCCTGGTGTCCCTGAGCAAGACACCTCACCCTAGTTGCTCCTGACGAGCTGGCTGTCGCCCTGCGTGGTTGACTCTGCCGCCGGTGTGTGAATGGGTTACTTTTTGGAGAAAAGCGCTATATAAATGAGGAATATTTACCATTTACACCCATATTTGAGTAACTTAACTGTTAAAGTAAGAATTATAGTTAATGAGCAACTGTTGAATTTTATTTTTATAATAAATAAAACTAATCTATTCATCATCATCATTATTATAAGTCATGAAAACATTCTGAACCGTGACCCCAAAACCATGACCTTTGTGTCCGGTTCCACCTCCAAGAGACAGACAGATATTTATTTATCCTGAAACACCTTTAAATATTTTCTATGCCATCTCTTGCTGATATGATGGATTAATATGTTTATGATGATTAACAGACGACTTACACGTTGTCTCCTCTGACGATGTAAAGTCCCAACACCACCTGCTCCACCCCCTGACTGGAGCTGAACACCCGCTCATGACTCTCATCCAGGATCAGGTTGATGGTTTGGTCGAAGCCCTTCAGAGTGCCCTGAAAACACAAACACTTCACTTTCTGCACGGATCTCCAGATGTGTGATGGTTCACACACACCTTGCCAGCTCAGTTACATGCACACACCCGTTTACTTTCTACATTTTCTTTTTGTCTGTCCCGGATCGACTGCAGATACCAACAGAATTGAATGTTCTGGTACGGCCACATTTTAGGCAAAGTAACAAAATTAAAATTGTGTTGTTGTTTTTTTTATTTAAAAATGTTGGGAAATATTATTTGATTTTCTATTATATCCCACAATAATGTAATGCTTTTTAATTAAAACATCTTAATTCAACAAACAAATATTGATAGTTGTTTATTTAAGCATGTTTCTGCCAGTCGTTATCATGCCTCCCTCCATCAACCCCAGACATATGTATCTACATCCTTCTCTGCACACCTGTGACCTGCAGTCACAGAGTATTTTGTTTATTTGTTTATTTCGGGCATGTAACTCACAATACCATAATATCACGATATTTTGCCCATGCTTACAATAACAATGATATCATGATAGATCGCAAGATAACATCTACGATATGCATCACAATATCTGTATCTGAAGGAGAACAAACCAGTGAAAATGGAAAGGGAATTAATCGTATAGCGTGTTTATTCACTGCATTGTGGCGTCAGCTTTACAGACTTTGTCCACTGAGATTAAACAATGTGACAAAGTGCAGTCTACTTTTACTTTAAGCACATTAGACTGCTGATAATACGTATTTTACTTCAGTAAGGTTTAGAGCTGTGGAGTTTTATTTTATTAGTGTGGTATTAACACGTTTTCTGTTAATTTACCACAGAACACACGTAGTTAGCAGTTAATTGAACTCACCACGATCATCCTTCCGTCCGAGGTGACGATGGCCACAGTACCTGAATCACACCGAGTTAAAGGAACAACACACGCTGCTGGACAAAGAGTTTAATTAAATTAACATTTTTCAGTCGACAACTAACACAACTGCATCTCCTGACGCCACTCCCGCACTTCAAAGCAGAAAAGCTGCATCACTCTACGGAAATAACTCAAGAAATCTCTCTCCTGGCTCCCACGCTAAGCTAGCTAGGCATTTATTCATTCACTCAGACGGACAGTTAGCATGTTAGCCAGCTAGCGGCAGCAGCAGCAGCAGGATACGGTTGATGTAGCTCTCCAGGGCGGTGGACATGCTTCCTGTCGGGCTCGGCGTTTATTTATCCAGAAAGACGTCGGTTTAATGTTTCCCCCGGTTAGATGGTGCTTAAAACGGTGCAGCAATGTGACGGGGAAACAGCGACAGCTGCTAGCATCGACTAAACAACGGAGAACAGGCCGAACTAATCCACTACCGATTCACCGAGCACACAGGGGAGAAGAGCGCCGAGCGAGAACGTCACATCCGGTTCACGTTTCAACAGAGAAAATGCCGGTTTATTCCTGCATTTAAATCCACCTGCTGGACTGCAAACAGAGATGTTTAACCTATTTTCCAGTTGTTTTGATTCTTATTACCAATTCCATACTGGTGGCAGGACATCAAGTTAGTGTGTATGAACATTCAAAAATAATGGCAGGTAATATATACAGATAAGACTAATACAAAATTAAACATGGTTTTACAGAAGAAATGTCGATTCTGGCGGCCGTCTCTGCTTTGGCTTCAGGAACTGACGTGGTCCAGATTCACACTCTGTGTTGTACATACACTCCCATATGCATTTACTATATTGACACTGTAAAATGTGCAAACATCCAAAATAAAAAATGATATTGTGTTGCATTAACCTCACTCCCACTATGAACCAATATATAATATAATTCATTATTTGTATAAACTACCTGTTTATTTCATTTTGTTCCATTGTCATTTAAATCTTAATGTAACTTAGTATGTACGGGCTACAACTTAAGCGTCAATGTGCAACACTGTGCTGTAAAATGACAAATAATTAAAATGATGTTATTTTAAAAAAACAAACACGGAGTCCACTCCTCCCAGCAGGTCTTCATCTTTATTGTTGCTCAGTAGTCATCCATACAAAGGGGGGTGGAGGAGAGCAGTGGAGCCCAACAGGACAAACACCAGGAACGTCATGCTACCAAAGTATTAAATTTGTACAAAAATACTTTACAACATCCCTGTTCCTTTAAAGAAAAATACAGTTTGGTTGGTTGGTGAAGCTACATGGAATCTAATCTGACCCACTATTTCAAATGGCAGTGCAATGCATGTGTGTGTGTGTGTGTGTGTGTGTGTGTGTGTGTGTGTGTGTGTGTGGGCAGATGTCTTGCTGTGGTGAATCACTAGAGTGCAAATCCCTGCAATGTTAAATACACACACACACACACACACACACTGCACGCACACTATAACACACACATACAGATGGCTGCCATTATAGGAAATAAATGAATGAGTCAAATAAATACAGGAAGTAAATGTACAAATAAAAGCCTCAAATATCAAATAAATGTGCAGGTTAATTTGAAAGGAAATACATATGCACAGAAAGAAAATAAGTAAAATAAATAAATACAATTAATTTATTTATTTGACAAATTGCTTATTTTTGTATTAATATATTTTCATATTTAATTATTTCCCCAATGTATTATTTTCTGTAATCTTAATTTTTCTATGATTTATTTCATTTATTGAGTCATTTATTATAATGGCAGCTTTAGTCCTCCACACACACACACACACACACGCACACGTAATACATGCACACAAACAGTGTGTATGGCTTTAGATCTCAGTCATCAAACCCTCCTGAAGCCACGCCCCTCAGTTCTGTGGCGTTTTCCCATTGGTGGAACAGTTTTCACTAAGCATCTGGCAAGGCTACCACCCAGTTACCGTAGCAACCAATACCAACAGGATTGTTGGATATGCATGCTAACCATGTGCTAACTGAATACTAGCTGTGTTAGCCCTGTGCTAGCCCTGTGCTAACTGAATATTAGTGGTTGCCCTGTGTTAGCTGTGAGCTATCCAAATATTGGTTACATTTATAATGCGTTAGCCTTGTTCGAGCTGTGTTAACCAGATGTTAGCCCTGTGCTAGGTGTGTTCTAACCATACGCTGGCTTTGTTAGCCAGGTATTGGCCAGGGGTTAGCCATGTGCTAACATCTAGGTATGTTGGCTAAATGTTAGCCCTGTGTTAGCTGTTTGTTAACCATATATTTATGGTGAACATATGTTTGCTAGGCAGTACCATAGACAGTATTAGCATTGTGCTGTGGGTTTTAACCCAATGGTAGCCACAAGTTAACCGTACGCTAGCCCTGTGCTCAATGTCTGCTAGCTACAAGCTAACTATACGCTCGCTCTGTGCTTAGGTTTCAAATCATCACAGTTGACAACATTTTGGAGGGAGTCCAACAATCGCAACTATTCACACACAAACAGCCAATCACAGCTCTCCGATCCAAGCACAGAGTGTGATTGGTTGTTAAAGCTTAGGGGAGGGTTTCCACTGGTGGTGCTGTGGGAGGGTTCGGATTGGCCAGTTTAAATAGTGAGTTCAGACTGAGATGAGAGCACAAAGATGTTGACATCTCTCCAAAATAAACACACACACACACAAAAACACACACGCTCGCTCGCGCACGCACACGCACACACACACACACACACACACACACACACACACACACACACACACACACACACACACAGACAGACACACACACACACACACACAGACACACACACAGGTATTTACTGTCACAGGATTCCTGTTCTTTCAGGATTTTTTTCTTGTGTAACATCATTGTTTTCGTGGTAATGAGGTGAAGGTTTTGGGGGTTTGATGGTCTCGATGTGAACAGCGACAGGACTGAACTGTTTTTTTTAATATATTTTACATCTTTTCAGGTTCAGCCGCCATAGAAACAAACAAACAGAGAAAATTGACAACAGTCAATCCAAAAAACACACAGATCGATTAGCATAATAGATCACTGTTACTGGGGTGGGGGTGGGGGGGTGGGGGGGAGTCAGGGTGGGGGCATGCTTGGCTTCTTCCTGGTAGCTGATTGGTTGGCTTGTGTGTTGAGGAGAACCAATCACAGATGGACAGGGAGGATTCTGTTGTCTGATTGGTTCCAGCCAATCAGCTGAATTTTTCAGAACTGCCATCTGCCATCCCTGGACGGGTGAAGAAGGGGGGGGGGGGGGGCAAAGCCAAGACGAGGACTTGAGGTGAGAGGGGCTTAACTGGCCTTGTGTTTAACAAACATAACATACCAACACACACACAGACACGCACACATACATACACACAGTGTGGCCAGTCCAACAGGTGTAAACAGTAGAAAAAGATTCTTATTGAACTGCTCAGTGTTGTCATCATCATCATTATTATCATAATGATTATTATTACTCTTCCAGCCTGCAGCTCGTTCATGGCACAGAACTAAAATCTAAACAGTAAACCCTCTGTCTCATGTCATTAGGGATGCTCCGATCACAGCTGATCATTTCTTAACTTGATTTTTGTCTTTTGACGGATCTTTCTTTTCCACCAATAGGACTGGAAATCCTTGTAGATTTGCGCTACCAATGCAAAAAAAAACATACCGTGAGAAATACATAATATAATATATGCAGATGAATAAATGGATGGAGTTTACCCAGTTCTCATGGCAAATTTTCATTTTTGTCTCAGGAATTTAAGGCCGGTGGTGCTAGTCATAGAGCGTGTTATGAGCTGTTGGGGACATTTTGAAGATATAGACTAGACAAAAATCTAATTCAGGCAGCTGCATCTCCTGTTTACACTTCATTTTAAAATGCATTTCTGCCTCCTGTCAGTTAATAACAACATGCTTTGTGTTTTTTGCATAGGGCAGGAAAATGAGATCTTATTACCGTGCTGTGTGCACAACAAACAAGAAGTGCATTTGTCGATTGCATTCAAAGTCAATGCAAAGATGCATCCAATAGATATGGATTTGTGCCGTATTGTTTGTGGTCACCGCTCTACGACAGTAGCTCTTAGTAGACCAGAGACCAGACTATGTGGAGACTATGTGTACTATACGATGCTGCCGTATTTATGCCTAGATAACTTTATGTTAAGGGTTGATGGAGCAGCTTCATATTAACATAGCCTAGCACCCATCAACCAGACTCACATTTCACATTCAGAAAAAAAAGATTTTAAACGTTGTTTGAATCCCCATCATCGTGCAGTTACTTCAGCAATTTAATCACAGCTTAATCGTTTATTTGGGTACATCCAGCTGTGGTAAACCAATGAATGTGCCAATGAATACAACTGATGCTTCTCGTTTGGTGTGAATAAGCATAAGTGGTCACCAGAGACATGCATGATGTCTAACGGCAGGTGTACACTGAAGATGCATTTCGGTGCCATGTGGGAACAAGTCCTTGTTGTGGTCTTATGGATTCCATCCTGAACTAAAGAGCAAACTAAAGCAAATCTTCCCTTCACCGCATCCATATCTGATTTTAAACTTAAACAACCATTTTCAGATTCATACATACACTTGTCCTTAACCGTAACCATTTATAATCTCAAGGTACGCTCACACCAAAAGTGAGGCAACATTTTCACGCAGAGCAATTGCATATTAAGTCAATTCAAAGGCCTGAATACACATTAATGCTGACTGATGCAATTTTTTTATGTCGCATATAATTTGCGCGTGACGCGTGTTGTGCGCGTGGGACAGCTGTACGACATAAATACATAAATAAAAAGGACCTGGAGTGAATATGTGCGAGCAAGGACATTAGGAATTATGTGTCTATTCTTCTAGCGGCCTCATTTCTCATTTGGTTGATGGTGGAAAGAAATTACAGAAAGAAATGGGGATAAGCCCCTCCCCCTCTACGACGCGCCTAGAACAAGTGACAGGAAAAAACACAACCTAACCTCCATGAATAATGCCAGGTGAAATTTTGCTTCCCTTTTGGTAATGAATGTACCTTTAAGCCTTAACCCAACCTTCGAGGCCAATAAAGGTACTTCTACCCAGAATTTGCGGCATATCCATAAGACTTTGACATAAATCAATAAGAACAGAAATCAATAAGTAATCAGCATTGGTTGGATGACATCGGAGCATCCCTAGTCTCCTTGGCAACCTGTTTGTCCACAAGCAGGTCGTAGATTCTGAAGTCCCATCAGTTTTTGTGCTGCTGTGGTCCTTGGCCAGTAAAACTAGAAGCCATGGTTTTGATTCTAGCAAGATGGAGTAAATGGAGCCACAGTTCAGTACCTATAATTCTGTGGCCATGGCCATCAAGAACAAGAACCAAGTGTTGGACCAGTAAGACCAATGGGTCTGGCTTTAGTTGGACCAGTACCAATGGTTCTGTCAAGACTTTGGACCCATTTTTGAACCATTTGTTTTGGTTTCAGTAGGGCCATGGTTCTATCCACTAACACCAGAGCCCATATGTCTTGGCCCAGTAAGACCATTGGCTCTGGCTCGGACTTCAGTAGGACCAGTAGCCCTAGCCATAGACTTGCAGAATCAGTAACCATTAATCATAAACCAGTAAAACCATAGGCTATGACTGTGGCTTCAATAGAATCAATAGCCATGGTTCTGGGCAAGTACCCATTCATCTCAGACCAGTTCGACCAGTAGAATCAGTAGTTATGCTTCTGGCTCCAGTGACAGGACCAATATGCAGAACTGGTTCTAGTGAAAAGTGAGAAGTTGCTCTGGTCCATCAGTGTGCTTTCAGGCTGCTTTAGCAGTTCAAAGGTCAAACTTAAGTGGTCAAAGGGCAAAGTTCATCCAGAAGGTGTGTGTAGCACCATGGGGGTCACTCTGAACCAGTTTGGACGGATGTAAAACCAGTTTGAATCAACTTCACTGTATGGTTGACCTCTCCAGACCAATCTGGTTGGAACTGGTTTAATCCTGGTTCTCCCAGTTTTTGTCTGCTATAAGGAATTATTATTCATCTGAGCCATGCCAAGCCCCGTCCCTAGCCCGTCGCCCGGTTGGCTCCACTTGATCGGACCCCCATCCTCTCCCTGGCCAATGGAGAGTTCCATTGGTCCCAAATCGCTGCTGATTGGCTGAGAGGAGTGGTTGCTGTTGGCGATGCCATCGGTGTGATTGGCCAGCAGGGAGGAGGAGTTGGGGTTTCGGCTGATGACAAGTTCCAGATGGTTTGGAGATTCTGCAATCAGTGGAACGACGAGGCAGCAGTCAAAGTCCCTGGTCCGCACATGGTTAATCTGAAAGTAGATTGATCATGATGCTGAGTAGCCTTCACAGAGCAGCTAGCATGGCAGTAGATAGTCGTGTTTTTGTACCTGTAGTATTCGGTCGTAGGCTTGGAGGCTGCCTCGCTCTGCCGGGCCTCCCGGTCGGATGTTGTTAACGTAGACGCCGCGGTCCAACATACCATCAGAGACACTGAAACCAAAATCCTCCAGATCGGAGGCCTTCTCTAGAGTCAGCTACACACACACACACACACACACACACACACACACACACTGTTAAGATCACAACTGGTAGATTTATGTCCACTCACTTTGAAGGATTGCACGTCACCTTGTGGAGTTCAACAGGGTTCTGGTTTAGGATCTCATTGACTTCCTGCCTCATCTTCCTCATTGCAAAGGCTCGGCGCTGGGGGTCAGATGGCAAGGTGTTGGAGCGAGTTGTCACCTATGAAAAGACACAGGAAGGATTCCTCAAAAAGACACAAACACTCAGTTTAAAGACGTGACATATTACAACACGAGCAGAGGTCAGGGGTCAGCCGGGGTTACCTGTGGCTTGGAGTTGCTGCGTTCCTGGAAGCTCGCCTGCCGTCCCAGCGTGCTGCGCAGGGGGGTGGGGTCATGGTTCAGACTGAGGCTGGAGCCTGACATGATGGTTGCCTGGAGACAGGGAATCAAAAATATCCAATCACAGCCACTAAAAATCAAATTCAGTTAGGTCCATCAAATACATGGAGGGTTCATAGGGTCCGACCTTTGACCCCAGCTGCCATGAACACACCAGGACAAATCTGTAGGAACAGGATCTACTCACAGATCCTATTGTAGGTCTTCTGATGGGATCTATTGCTCTTCTACTGCTCTGACTGACTGATTTAGTATTTTTAGTTAAGTTGGGTGATATGGAAACCAATCTTATCACCATCATTTTTTTCATATCAGACGGTATCGATATTTATCACGATATAAATCGTTATTTTTCTTAACCAACACGATCCATATATTGTTGTTTGTATTGACAGGATCTACTACTGTAAGGGACGATGTCCCGACAGGATCAACCTCTGAATCTACTGTTGTTTCAACTGGCAAGATCTACTAACCTGATATACGGCGTCATATCTTCTGAAAGGATCGACTGTACTGCAGAGATCGACTTTCCCTTTTTCTATCTAGCATTTTCTACTGACTAGATTTATTTGAATTTAAATAGGTATGATCTTCTGAGTTAAAGGGACTTTTTTTTTCCTGAAATGATTTACCGTTGTTTTGACAGATCTACTGTCAGGATCTGCTGAAAGGATCAACGGCTGTTTGACTGAATTTGCAAACACGTATTTTGAGAGATTTTGTGGACTTTTTCAATGATCATGTTCTACCTGACGACAGTGTCTTTCTTTTACCGAAGTCTTCTCACATCAGTCAACACTCCTCAGTCAAAACTAGAACCAGGACTCATCACATGCATGCACCACGTGGCAGATCTGCTTCATGACTGGCAAAACAAACTACCCATCAGGCCTTGCACAAGCTCTCCCACCATGCCTTGCTTAAACTGCCATGCCCGGTGCAACATGACTCGTGCCACGTGATTGGTCAGAAGCTGGGGGATGTCACTAAATGTCACAATGACGTCACCATGGTGTGTGTAGCTTTGCTGCTGGGTGCAGTTAGAGTCACATTCAAAGAAAACAGCTAAACGTCTCCACGGTGACAGAGGGGAGAGGACAGGGGAGAGTTAGTAGTTATAGAGGGAGGAGGAGGATACCAGAGTGAGGAGGTGCGTTCCCTCTCCAGCCTCCTGGAAGAGAAGGAGTCATTTCTCTTTTCAGCTTCTTGTTACAGAAAAAACGAAGTTGAAGGAATTGTCATCTGACAATATCGATGTTGTTTCCTACGGTGTGTGTATAAAGTGCGATGTGTGATTGTTTTTCAGTTTCTGTGTCATTTTTCTTACATTTACAGAATAATGTATATGACTGTCTGTCACGATATATATTAAGACAATATCAAAATATGAGAATGTTTTTTTGTTTTTTTTTCTGTTGAATGAAAAGTAAGGCATTGATAAAATATATTATTGTGGTATAAAACTGTAGTAGTATCAAAGAATTTCACATTCATCCATACATTTAAAATTCTTATTCCTACTACTATCGCTCGTACAACTACTACAACTACTAGTACTACTATGTCTTACTGTACTACTCACTTCCAGCTCTCTGAGGATGCCACTCTGGCCACAGGTCTCCAGATCCTCCAGAGCCTGAGACCAGAAGTTCTCCTCTTGGTCCGGTTCTGTCCCATCGTGTCCCACGGTAAACCTAGAGTCAAAGGTCAGAGATGAGCCAATCAGAGAGAAGAACATCCTGGCGGACTCACACACACTCACACAGACGACAAACAGGTCATGCTGGTGAGAGTTGTGAGGGACGACAAGTGCTGCGACCTCATACACGTCTATCAGGTGTATGTGTCAGTGAGGACGGGGTCAAAGGTCACCAGGTGAGGGTTTCTGACAGAGGACTGTGGGGGTTAAAGATCAAAGGTCAGTGTGGTACCTGCTGTCAGTGATTAGACCGCTGGGCAGATTAGAGCCGCTGCAGACAGAGATCACACTGCTGTTACTGCTCGTAGCTCGCTGCTAGCAACTCCCACTGATTTGAATAAGGAATGCTAACACGCTAATGGTATAGATGACTAATCTGCCATTATAATGAATAAATAAATAAGAAAGAAATTATCAGAGTTTTAATAGTAATAAATACATATGCACAGATAAATAGATTTAAATAAATAAAATATATGTAATTTTTCAACAATTTGCTTATTTTTTTATTCATTTATTTCATATTAAGTATTCCCAAATTCATTGATAACATTTATTACTACAAAAATAAATGTATTTCTTGGCTATTGTTTTGAAATAATCTCTTACGGACAGAAAGTAGACCCTGCTGACTTGACACATGGTGACATTAAATATTGAGTTTGAATGCATCGCTGTTAAATTAAATATTCTTCTTTGTATTTTAAAAATATACAAAGTGATTTTGGAAAGCTATTCATTTTGGACATATTCTGAGGTATATTTATTCCTTATGTTTCGCGGCCTACATTCAGGGCTAACAGGCTGGTTAGCTGGCTGGTTGAGTGACTCCCCATGGTTGAGGATTGAACAGTGACTGAAGGCTTAAGCTGTTGAACTTCTCGCTCCAGAACTGTAAATATACCCCTTTATTGATTTTTGAAAATGTTGCAGTAACCAAGGAAACGTAAGATTCCCAAGTTTGTCCAAAAAAAGTCTGTTTCTAAATGTTGTGAATCAAACCCATTAGAGACACATGATCAAAGGTGATCAAGTGTAAACAGTTCTGCTGTGTTCAACATATGATACACAGATAGCTGTGTACATGAATCATAATTCATCATCACATATCCCCACTGGCATGGATCCGGGTCTGGCTTTACTAGGCTGGTCTAGTTCTTGAATTCTTTATAAGAGTCATCTTCACAGATATAAACCTGTTCCAATATTGATTCTCTACATTTTATTCTGAATCATTGTGTAGAAATGAGAAATTCACTGTCTATCATAGTAAATAATCGCTAGATATTATATTCTCTGTCTCTCACCCTCCGAGTGGTGGGCGGTCCCAGTCGTCGTCGCTCAGGCCCAGATCTGACAGCGGATTGGCTCTCTGACGATTGGAGGAAGATGATTGGCTGTTGGTTGTCTTGGCGTTGCGCCACTCATGGAAACTGTACGACTGAAATGTTGCTACACGCAGAGAAATATTTTTTTAGTACAGTGTTGATTTAATACTTCAGGAGGTCAAAGGTCAGGGGGTCAGCTCCATACCCGGAGTGGTAAAGCTGCTGTCCATGTTGGATCCGTCCCAGGACTCCACAGCGCTGTCGACAGACGGCAGCGTGCTGAACGCTCGCTGGCTTGACAGAGGCGCAACCATGACGACAGGCTCGTCCACCCCGTCCTGGTGCTCCTGGACAAGCCCCACCCCCGCACCAATCACGCAAGACTTTGGGCTGGACACTAAAGAGAGATAAGACATTCTTATACTTCCTGTCTCTGCCTGTGTTTGGCGTGAGGAATGTCCAATGAAAGCAGCAGGTTCTGTCTGGATGTTGATGGAAGCAGTCAGACTCATGTGTGTGTATAAGTGTGTATAAGTGTGTATAAGTGTGTGTACATACACTCGCCCTGCTTCTTGATCTTCAGCGTCACCGTCTCTCCTGCCTGCTGCAGCAGACTGATGGCTTCACTCAGAGGTTTCCCTTTCAGGCTGTTGCTGTTGATGGCTAGAATACGATCACCCACGTGGATCGCACCGGTCCTACAACACACAACGAGCCGGCGGTCAGGGCGGCCTCGGGTCTTCACAACGGGGACGCTTACATGTTCTACATGTCTTTGTTTGAAACACCATGCAGCTCTTTTATGATTTAAAACAGACACATTTGACATATTTAAATGAAATGCATTATTATTATCCATCCATCCATCCATTTTCTACCGCTTATCCTGTATTTAGGGTCGCGGGGGGGCTGGAGCCAATCCCTGTCATTGGGTGAAGGCAGGGTACACCCTGGACAGGACGCCAGTCTATCACAGGGCCGACATGTAGAGACAGACAACCATTCACGCTCACATTCACACCTACGGGCAATTTACAGTAATCAATGAACCTATCCCCATCCTGTATGTCTTTGGACTGTGGGAGGAAGCCGGAGAACCCGGAGAGAACCCACGCTTACACGGGGAGAACATGCAAACTCCACACAGAAGGAACCCGGGCCGACCCGGGAATCGAACCCAGGACCCTCTTGCTGTGAGGCGAGAGTGCTACCCACTACACCACCGTGCAGCCTCATTATTATTATTATTATTATTATTATTATTATTATTATTATTATTATTATTATTATTATTATTATTATTATTATTATATGTTTAAACCTTGTCTTTTACATTACTTTTTTCCTTTCTTTTACTATGACAGTTATGGAGTTAACACTAAACATGATTTGATTCCTGCAGCAACATCTCAGAGCTGAAAGAAAAATTACAAAACCAATATAATATTTGCTCTATTCCATAAAAAACATAGAAATTAAAATAAAAGGTAAATAAAAATGTATTTCATGTAATTTGACAACATTTAAATAATCAAATAGCAAAACATAAATACATTCACCATAAAGAAAATAATATTACAATGTTATAAGATGGATAGGTTGATTGATGACTCTAAATTGCCCGTAGGTGTGAGAGTGAATGGTTGTCTGTCTCTACATGTCTCCCTGTGATAGACTGGTGACCTGTCCAGGGTGTACCCTTCACCCAATGATAGCTAGGATCGGCTCCAGCCACCCCGCAACCCTGAATACAGGATAAGCGGTAGACAATGGATGGATGGATGGATGTTATAAGATCAAAGTGTTATTTATCATGAACAGCAGAGGGCGACGTTCTCCTCTTCATCTTGGAGATGAGCGTTTAAAGCTTAGAAGAGAGAGAACGTTTATTTTACATCTGCATCTGTTTAAGAGTCAAATAAAGTGGGTCGTCTTATTCAAACTTCACTTCCTTGTGCATCACCACACATTTTTATATTTATGTTTGATCATTGTGGTTGAGTTTATGTATATTTTGACAATGTAAAAACACTTAGACTAAGACAAAGACACACGTGCATTTTAATATACTAGAGCCCATTTTCATCCACATTGGGCCATTTTCAGTCAACATTCAAGCCAATATTAGTAAATATATATATATATATATATACTATTTTATATATACAGTATAATAATAAGGAATAATGAAATGTTGCATTATGAAATAAAAGTCTACAGGAATGTATAGATAATTGTCTAATTTTTTATTTCAGGATTATTATTTATTTCATTGGTATATTTAGTTATTCATGTATTTTTTTTATTTACACATGCATAAACATATTGGATTTATAGACATATAAACTCATACATAAACATATTGGCTTGGAAACCCTGTGAACCCGTTTTGAGTGAAATGAGAAAACAAGATGAATTATTAAAGATGTGTTATTATGGTAAACATATGTGAGAGCTGTGTCGTCAGAGTGATGTACCTCTCAGCCAGCCCTCCTTTGCTCAGTGAGGAGATGATGATGGGATCAAAGGGCTCCTCGGTGCCTGAGATGGTGATTCCCAGCGGGCCTCCGTACCTCTGCAGCTCCACCGTGTAGATGATGCTGCCAGACACTTCCTGTTCATCTGAAATGTTCAATAAAGATTCATTCAACAACAGGATGACTGCTTTAGGGCTCCTTGAGGACATTTGAGAAATGCAGCTGCTGCGAGCCACGTTTTGGTGCCCTAAATCCAGTGGTGGACAGTAACGGAGTAAATTTACTTAAGTACTGTACTAAAGTACATATCCAGAGGATTTGTACTTATTACTTTTATTTGAATTCCAAGACAAATACTTTTACTTTTACTCGAGTTAATTTCTAGAAAGGCTGAAAAGTACTCGTTACTTTCAGGTCTTCTTTTTTTTTTAAATACTATTGGACACAAGCTGTTTGTCAAAGAAGGAACCCTATCACAGTGCATGCTCTCCACTGGGATCTACGTAAAAGTGGAAATACGTAATCCCTCCCCATAAGGATACCGCCAAAGTAGCCGCGCTCTCGACTTGTGTTATATCGTGACAAACTGTTTGTCAACACAAAACCGCGACAATGGCTGGGTCTCTAGACTGAGTGTGATAATGATCCGGAGGAACTTTCAGAAAATGTTAGAGCTATTTTCAATGCAGCATCGAACATAGCTACGACAGCGCAGTTTCCTTGGCAATATTACACTGTAAGATACATTATGTTAATCTGGTCATACTAGTTAAAGGTATATGTATTGTATTATATTTTACTTATCTTGTGTGACTGTATTGCACATAGCAGTGGTTGGTATTTACTGGTGGTGCAGGAAGACATGAACCCTCAAAGACTTTTTTACACCAATATTTATGAACTATGTTAAACCTAGAACCATTCATTTTATTTGAAATTTACTCTTACTCTTAATTTTAACAGCATGTACTTTTGGATACTTAAGTACCTTTAAAAGCAAGTACTTTTTTACTCTTACTCGAGTACCATGTCGACTGAGCTACTTTTACTTGTAACAGAGTAAATTTTGACCAGTAGTATTTGTACTCTTACTCAATACTGGGGTCGAGTACTCTGTCCATCTCTGCCTAAATCTAACATTTTTCACCAGATCTGATGCACCTGCAAATTTGCACGTTTAGCCTCTCAAAAGTCCCGAGACATACTACAAAGAACAGAAGGCATTCCTTGACATACAGTAGGACCTTCGGTTGGTGCTCGCTAACGGCAACACAGTTTACAGTCTAGTTAGTGAGAGCATGCCATGTCACTACAGCACACAAACAGAAAACAGAGATAAAGTCAGATACAAATCCTACCGGAGTTATCTTCGTCCTTTCGTATCTTGAGTTTGACGAGCTCCTCACACTGCTGGAGGATCTGAACCGCTTCCTCCATGGAGCAGTTCTCCACCCGGATGTTATCGATGGCCAGCAGCTTGTCCCCGAGCTCTAGTGTCCCCGTCCTGAACACACAAATAATATTCTTCAAACACCCAAATAATACACCTGAACACAGAGATAATACACCCAAATAATAAACCTGAACACGCAGATAATACACCCAAATAATACACCTGAACACACAGATAATACACCCAAATAATACACCTGAACACACAGATAATACACCCAAATAATAAACCTGAACACACAGATAATACACCCAAATAATAAACCTGAACACACAGATAATACACCCAAATAATGCACCTGAACACACAGATAATACACCCAAATAATACACCTGAACACACAGATAATACACCCAAATAATACACCTGAACACACAGATAATACACCCAAATAATACACCTGAACACGCAGATAATACACCCAAATAATGCACCTGAACACACAGATAATACACCCAAATAATACACCTGAACACACAGATAATACACCCAAATAATGCACCTGAACACACAGATAATACACCCAAATAATACACCTGAACACACAGATAATACACCCAAATATTACACCTGAACATGCAGATAATACACCCAAATAATGCACCTGAACACACAGATAATACACCCAAATAATACACCTGAACACACAGATAATACACCCAAAAAATGCACATGAACACACAGATAATACACCCAAATAATACACCTGAACACACAGATAATACACCCAAATAATACACCTGAACACACAGATAATACACCCAAATAATGCACCTGAACACACAGATAATACACCCAAATAATACACCTGAACACACAGACACATTATCTAGCCTTTATATTCTGTAATGTTCCCTCGCTGTAATTTTCTGCTTCACACTCCAAAATACATGACCTAAAAACACAACAAACAAACACACACACACACACACACACACACACTCACACACCCACACACACACCACACTCACACACACACACACACACTCACACACACACACACTGACCTGTTAACCTAATTAACCATGACTGCAGACAGCTGACACTCACTAATTTAACTCCCACTCTCACAATGTGACTCCTCGACCACAGATTCAACCAGTGAGCCAGAAACAAACATAGGGAGAGCAGCTCGGCAGCCACTAGGGGGCGTATGCGGCGCTCCGCTGCAGCAGGAATGAACCCTGGGAGCAGAATGAGAGGAGCAGGTGCCTGTCGAAGTCGTGCCTGTTTTACGGCACTTTTTGGACTTGAATGTGACGTCATAGGTGAGTTTTACCTGCTTTACCTGGTCACAGTCACATTGTGGAGACGGTTGGACATCAGCACGTTTATGGTGAAGACTTGGTAAGGTTAGGTCCTGTTTGAGTTAAGTAGTGCCAGGGTCTCCAGGAAATGAATGCAAGTCAATGAAATGTCCCCAGATGTCATCAAAAGGTGAGTGTGTGTACCTGTGTGCCACGCTGCCCTTCTTGATGTCGGAGATGATCAGAGGATCACCTGGTTTCCTGTTGGACGGAGCTGCAGACAGACAGACAGACAGACAGACAGACGGGTTACAGATGATTTCACACAAAAGATCAAACAGAAAACTGTAAATAATTCAGTCTGTTTGCTTCACCACTACTAGAGATGGTTATTAAATGTTAAAAATGAGAAACCAAATCAAAGTAGGTCATTTCATATTGAACTGACAAACGTGTCTCCCAGCATGAGGAGAATATGTTATGATGATGATGTTTACAGATGGAGGAAGGCGTCAGACTCACAGCTGATGGTGATGCCGAGCTCCACCCCGGGTTTCTTTGGGAGCTTCACATGGAACGTTCCTGAACTGGGAATCACCGACTCTGGGAGACACAAACAATTCAAGTCATAATGTTCATCCATAATATTAATATTGCTCATTAATGAATAATGGCCTGGAGGTTTGGACTAAACAAACATCCTGACACATTCTCACTATTTTTACAAACCAAACAATCAATCTAATGGAGAAAATAACCAGCAGATCCATAGAGAATGAAAATACTAAGTTGAAAATGAGCTCACAACAACAGCAGCATTAATGCTGAGTCATGATAATGTAATGACTTAATGACTTAATTTAGATTTAGATTAACTTCGAGCGTCCACGTCCTTCTGGTCATGGAGCTGCTGATCTGCATCCTGTGATGAGCATCAGAGAAACAGTCACTCCTTCCTTGGTTTTTCTGAAGAGTCTGGATGCTTATGATAATTCAAATCAAGGTTGTTTCATAATTTCATTAGGCCGTCCACTGCAGGCATAATTCACAGCAAGCAGTCACAGCTTGTGATATGAGGATGTTTCAACCTCGAAATCCTCAAAGAAAATATTCATGTATATTTATTTAATATTTCCCTTCTCCCTCTGCTCCGTTATTTGTTTGTTTTTTTTCCTAAAGGCTAAGCCGTCATAAAAACAAGACCAAGACTAAAAAAAGAAACTTTGAAAATGAGAACTTCTGGTGAAACTTAAAGAGAAAGTTACCAGCCACGTCAAACTCGATCTCCAGCGTGAGCTGCGACGTGATGGACGAGTCTCTGAGCAGCTGATTGGTTTCTTCCAGTGTCGAGTCTTCAGTAGGAACTCCATTTATGGACAAAATCCTATCACCAATCTGCAGGATACCACATCTATACACACACACACACGTTATTATTCTTGTTCATTATTATTAATAATGTTGTTCTGTATTGTTTTATATAATCTTAATATTTGAATATCTATTGATACATGTCCTGTGTTTATCAAAGAAAATAAAGACAATAAAGCTGAACCTTAAACCTGGAATCTTATAGAATGAAAGAAATTATACTTTACAATAGTAAACAATAATAAAATAACATTTAAGTATATTAAGGAAGTTTCCATGAAATACTAAGAGTTTTTTTATATGTCAAATTTAACAAAAATACAATAAAATACAAAAGCAAACATAACTACTGAAATATATGAAAATTAATCAAATGAATAGAACTAAACTATTTGCTTTTAATATTCTACTTTACCCACTAATCCTGACAGTAGAACATGAGACAGACAACGTGTGAAAAAATCCTCCTTTTAGTGCGTCTAATGGCATTGACAAGAGTCTGCGGGGCCCGAGGGAAAACAACCAATCAGAGCTGAGAAGTCTCGAACACAAGCGTGAAACTCGGAAATTGTCAACCCAGTCAAACTACAGGCAGCTCATCAAACATAAACACCATTCTGCTCCCGGCGGCCATGTTGAAAACAGTCGAGCCAAACCCAGCATGTGCTCATGCAGCCTCACAACCGTGATACATATTTGATCTGAATTTACCAGCGTGTTGACGGCTGTGTTAGAGACTCTTTGCTCTGATCGGTTGTTTTCTTTCAGAGACTAAAAGGAGGGAAATTAACCTGATTATCTGTCTCAGTGTGACAGTTTGAGCAAATATTGTAAAAAGTTATTTTTTATAAAAATTACAAAATGCAGCTTTAACTATGCCGGCGTGTTAGGGCCACTGTAGGGAAAACAAACAAACGGAGCTGAGGGGGCAATGCTCCAAGAAAAAAGGCAAATATGCAAAAAATTAAATAAATAAGAAAAATAAATGCGTAGATTCATGGATTAGCTAGCATAAATGCCGGTTAGAATCGTAAATGTATGACTTTTATAAACTCGCAAATTTGCGACTTTTTTTCTCTCTGAATATTGCCCCCCTCTCTTGGCTCCGTTTTTTTTTTTTTCTTTCTTTTTTTACAGTGGCCCTAAAACGCCGTCATGTGCCCTTTAAATTGCATTCTATGTATATTTGATGTGTATGAAGATGCTATGTATGGTTACTTTCATTATCATATCATCCTTATTATTATTATTAGTAGTAGCAGTAGTAGTAGTAGGAGTATTATAATAAATCAAAAATAATAATAAAAAAGTAGAAGAAATAATGTCGAAATTAAGGCTCACTTATCAAATAAATGTTCAGGTTAATTTGAAAAAGGAAAAAATAAATAAATAAAATGTGTGAATGTACTGGCATTGGCAGCTTTCGTCCTCCATATAGAAGATGTTTTGTACTCATGATTATGAATCATGTTTAGACTCACCTCTCCGCTGGGCTGTCAGGGTCGATGTAAGCGATGAGAGGCGGCGAGGAGAGCGTCTCCGTGGCGAAGACCCCGCCCTGCAGCTGCAGGCCGAATCCCATGATGCCGTCGCCTAGCAACGTCACCTCCGTGGTTTCCGTGTGAACAACCTGACCGGCGAGACCCACGGTGCTGGAGGCCAGAGACACTGGAAGAGAGACAGGCAGGTTCATATTTCATATTGTTATCACACGTTTTTGGTCTTTTTTGTTTTGTGGTTGACTTGTAACTAAAGCATACGTAATAATACCACAGTAAACGTACCCACAGAGTAAAAATACTCTGTTACAGTCAAACTGTCAGTAGAAGTATGTCAGTAAAATCAGTCAAATGTAGTTAAAGTATTAAAGTGTGACTGTTCTACTATCATATATTCTATTATCAGATTATTTCATTAGTACTAATTGGTTTTGAACTGTTAATTAATGATTATTTTCATGATGAATTAATCTGCACCCAGGAGCAAGCGTTACAGCGTTTGACTTGTCATTTTATGTGGAAATGTGTGAATTTGTCATTTTGTTCCATCAACAGGTTGTTCCCTTTAAACACAGTCGTTTTAGCAACATTCACCACTGGTCACATCTGGAGTGTCACAGTCAGAGGTCAGAGGTCAGACTCACAGGAACTCTTGAAGTCTTTCTTCTTGGCCTTCCTCCTCATCAGCGTGCCCCGTGGACTTGTGGGATACATGTTCCTGGGCAGGGTGCTCATGTTGAGGGACGAGAGACTGTAGGCCGACATGGACCCGGGAGAGAACGAATGGCTGAGAGCTGCAGAGAGAGAGAGAGACACTGACAATGATGGCGAGACTACATGTGATGATGACAACGGAACATCACACTACAGGAGGAAGAGAGAGAGAGAGAGAGAGAGGCGGACGTACGAGGGTTGTTTGTATGGCGGTTGTGCGATCTGGCAGCTGATTGGTCGGGGTGGTACGTGTTGTAGTGGTAGGGGGGGAGGATAGGGGCGGAGCCTCCAGTCTCCCAGGGGAGGGTGCGGGGACTACGCTGTACCTTGACTGCGCACACACACACACACACACACACACGCACACACACACACACACGCACGCACGACACACACAACACACACACACACACACACACACACACACACACACACACACACACACACACACACACACACGCACACACACACACACACGCACGCACGCACACACACACACACACACACACACACACACACACACACACACACACACACACACACCACACACACAGAGGAGGGTGTTAAGGTGAAGACAGGAGGAAAGGTCAAGTGTCAGGTGTCTGTATCATCAGTTTATAAAAGATTCCATCTTATGAATGTCATCCTTTATTGAAGCATTTATCTGTGTGAGTGTATGGTGTCTCAGGCTGACTGAGACATACGTTAGGATGCTTTTTCAAATGTGGGAGATGGATTTGTGTTTCCTGTAAGTGATGAGTTTCTTATCTGGCCGAGAGATGGATGGTTTCATCATCCAGTCTGTTGAATGTGGACAGACTGATTGCTGCCCTTATGCTGTTGGATATACAGGCTTATGATCTGAATCCTCTTCTGCATTAGTGTTTATTTCGTCAGCTATTTTTTATTCAGTCTTCTGGGACGAATCCAGCAAAGCGTATTTTTCCCAACTGACAAGCTCGGAGCGCTTCAGATGCTTTGAAGGTGCAGCGTTTTTTTCAGCGCTTTGGATGTGTCTGTGTTTGTGCTAATTTGCTGAAAGGACACTGATGAGTGCTATAGTGATTTCATGTTGTGGTGCATTCAGGGCCAGTCGGGCCCGGTGTATGTGATTATACCGTGCTGTGGTGCGTTCAGGGCCGGTCGGGCCTGGTGTTGTGGCAGGATCTCCATGCGGACGGTCTGACAGGAGGCAGCGAGCAGCTGAGTGGCTTCAGCCAGAGAACAAAACTCCATTGATTTCCCATCAACAGAAAGAATGTGATCTCCTGCATGAAGAGCGCCACACCTACAGAAGAAGAAGAAGAAGAAGAAGAAGAAGTAATTTTATGGAAGCCCATATGAGACATTGATAAATTGATAATATAAACATGAATATTATATTATATAATTATGCCAAATTGTGTATGTGAAAATTAAAATGCAAATTGGATTATTGCATTTTAATTGTTACTCAAATAACATATGGAAAAAGCATAATACTAGTGTGGAATTACACTTTTATTTTGATACTAAATACATTTTACTGTATGGCTTTGTCTGAAATCTCTCACTACTCACTATATGGTGTGTTCGCCATGCTATAGTGTTTACTCCCCTCTCTGGCACTGCATTTTATAAATGTTTTACCTACCTTCAACTAGCTTTGACAGAAAAAAAACATATATTAATAATCTATATCTAAATTAATGGCTTATATTAAAGATTTATTCCCATCATGCAATATTGTGGCTGAAATCTTGATGATAACTCCCCCAAACACTGAACTGATGCTGATGTTCTGTCATCCAACATGGACCATCACACTGAACCAGCGTGATCACGTTTGGTGCAGGATTGACAGCTTACAGCAGCCAGCCAGTTCATTGACTTACATTTACATTTTCATTCAACTTTTTATAATAGCATTATTGTAGGTGTGCGGTGATTTAAGATGGGTTTTTGTATTAATAGAAAAAATATCTCAAGTATCTTTTATGAGTATAACAAGAGTGTGTGTGTAGACAAAACTATGATGAGGAAGTTGGTGCACTGTAAAGATCTGAACGAGGTCAGCGGATAAACCGTTGGTTGGAGTCAGAGGTCGGAGGTCATGTACCTGTCTGCTATGCTGGCTGGTTTCACCTTGTCGATGACGATCACCTGCTTGCTGCAGAACATGGAGGTGGACAGAGCCACGCCCAGACTGGAGCCTGTCGCCTTGGCAACCTCCACCAGCAGGGGCCCCGACGCTGAGGCAACTGAATCTGACAAGAGGAACCACAACAACCTTCCATGAGCATCAGCTGCCGAACAATCCACTAGTTTATTCTATGAATGTGATTCTGATTAAATGGAGTCTAGAGGGACCGCGGGCTACGCTAACGTTAGCTAGCCTGTCGCTTCTGAGCAAAGTCACGTGGAGGGACACAGGCTACCTAACTATGCTATGCTAATTACGCTATGCTTACCACGCTAAGCTAACTACGCTAAGCTATGACAGCCAAGTGTTGTTGGTCAACCGCAGCCATCAAGTAGCAGCTGATGTAGTTTAAAGGACAGTTTAACGGCGCTACGTCGAGGTGTGATACTGGCATTAGACTGACCCATCACTGAGACGTCGTACTCCAGCAGCAGCGTGGCTTCCTGCCCGCACTGCTTCAGGATGCTCATGGCCTCTGACAGCGTGCTGCCATGGAGACGGATCCCGTCGATGCTTAGCAACCGGTCGCCCGGCTTCACGGTACCTTCTCTGGAGAGAGAGAGAGAGAGAGAGAGAGAGCTTTCAGTTTCTATAGAGGCTCCCAAGGGACAAGCCTTCAGGTGAGACAGAGAGGTCAGAGGGCACGCACCTATCAGCCGGACCGCCGGGCCTGATGGTTGTTATGACTATCGGGCGTGACTTGTTCCTGTCTTCATGGACGCCACCTGCAAACACAAGTATGTAATTTACCACACACACACACACACACACACACACACACACACACTCACACACACACACACACACACACATGGATCTCGACTCACCTCTGATGACGAAGCCAAAGCTGTTTCCTTCTTTGTGAAGCGTGACCTCTACGTTCTTGAACATGACCCCTGACCCCTGGACCGCTGCAACACACCACGACAGCAACACATCAACATCAGCTCTCACCTCCAGCACCTTCAGAGCCTTTATCATGCAGGTAAAGTACTAATACCACTCTGCAAATACTTTACTACACCTAAAATACCTGCTTTCAAAACAGCCCTGAAGTAAAAGTACATAACAAGAAGTTCAAGTATTGATTGTGCAGTAAAATGTTTATTATATCAGATGTTTCTAGATGTATATTATTGCTGCATTAATGTGCATGTTGCATGCTTTTCACTCATTTAATCTGCAGCAATGCATCATATTCTATAAGACCATCATCATATGTCCTGTGAGAACCACATATCTCTAAAAGGAAAAACAGCCATGCCGTTCCAAGAGACTTCTTAAAGAGTTTCAAATCCTGACATTATTGTGGCACATGAGTTAAGGGTTGCCAATGAATGGGAAAAAAAGGAAATATTCAGATTTATTTTTAAATGAAATAAAATAAATGTTTACATTGAACATAAGTCTATGACTTAAATGTGTCCAGAACAGATCATTAAACTATGTGTATTCATTTATGTGTTCCTAATGAATCTAAATGAATGCGTGGCTTTCTCATACAGGAACACTTCACTCCTCAGTTCATCACAAACATTCAATGAGGTGGTTTGAACTAAAACAACTAAAGATGTCAGACAAATGCAGTGGAGTAAAGAGTACACTATAATAATGAAAGTATTCCACCACTGATACAAGTATCTGTACTTACAGACAGGCGGCAGTTCGTACTCGACCTCCAGGACGACTCGCTCCCCGACGTTCTTCAGCAGGCTGATGATCTCGTCGTGTCTGAACTTGGCCAGGTTGATGCCGTTAACGGCCCGGATGTAGTCGCCCACGTTCAGCTGGTCGCTTCTGACAACAACACAGCGTCAGCTCGCTCAGGATGCTAACTTTGTGTAAGTTAATGCTGAAGCTTCTAACAGCGTCAATAACTACATGTTTACTGGTTTAGGATCAAACAAAAAATATATGCAGAATGTTGACGATTGATGAATAAGAAACGATGAATAATGTATTGTTCTCCTCCATGTGAAGTTTGATTTAGTTCAAATAATGAATGCTATGACATGAAAATAACAATAATATATAATAATAGATTGTATGTGTAGTGCACTTTTCATTCAGTGATTCTCAGAGTGCTTACATTAAAATACATAAAAAACATCAAATAAAATAAGCATGAAAGCATAGGCATAAAAACATTGCATCAAATCACAGGGAGAAGCCTTTTGCAGAAGCCAAATTATGGTTTTACATTGTGTTATTATCTTTCAAACGTCTGACATTAAGGGGATTTATTGACTTTCTGATTGAAAAGTTTATAAAGTTATTTGTAAGAGATATTGACGCGATGTGTTGTAGTGACCAGCAGAAGCCACCAGAGGTCGTCTGTGTCGTCTTACAGGCTGCTGAGCTTAGAAAGATGGAAACTCAGCATCGTTTAGAAACATTTCCACCGTTCTGTCACGCCTGCTTTATAATTGGCTCTGAGAGCGACACGATGGTGCTCCGTGACGCCCGGCCCGAGTGTGACGGCCGTATAAGTGTGTTTCCAGCTGCAGCGCGTCCAGTCTGAACCACTCCATTGGTTGGTATATACATATAAATGAACCAAGACCGACTTGCTAACCAAAAACGTCCTAGTAAACCGCTGACATCCCGAGTTTATAGACACATGATTTATTCAACTGCCAGTCTGCCGCCACCATCTGCTGTGTTCGGCCACTGATGTGCCGCCACCGTTGGTGCCAGCTGTGTGTGTGGTTGAGAGACAGAGAGTAACTTGAATTTGCATTCTCTCAGCTGGCCATTATCTCAGTAAACACTGTAAACATGAGTTTATGTCTCAATCTCAAGTCTTCTTCAATCCAGCATGATGTTCATTTAGTACATTGTGGTCCATTTAGAGTCCAACACACCAGAAAG
Source organism: Chelidonichthys spinosus (assembly GCA_029853015.1). NCBI lineage: Eukaryota > Metazoa > Chordata > Actinopteri > Perciformes > Triglidae > Chelidonichthys > Chelidonichthys spinosus. The sequence continues at coordinate 3,203,391 of CM056841.1, forward strand.
CAGGGGATGCTTTAGGGGGCGGGGCTTACCTTCTGACTGACAGGTGGCTACCACGGCTTGCTGTCATTGCTACCAATGCTACTACTCAGATTAATTTTAACACTGTTGCAAAGTTGACGATGAATTATGGAAGCTCACTTTGTAAACAGTTTCACACCAGAAGGCAGGCTGGAGTCCGATGCGGGAAAGTTCGCTCCTGAGCAGTCGTAATATAGTCACTACCATTCCAAGATGGCGACGGCCAAAATGCTGAACTCTGGCTTCAAAACCAGAGTCCACAAACCGATCGGTGACGTCACAATAACTATGTCCACCTTGATATACAATCTACATCAAAAACTGTGAGGAAAACGTGATAATTGGCACAAGCAGTAAACGCCAGTGTCAGAAAACTATGACCTATCTGTCCTTTCCATCAGATCCAGTTCCTCTAACTGGATCTGATGCTCCATCTGGTTCCCTAACTGGATCTGGGTCTCTGTCAGCTCCTCTTACTGGGTCTGAAGCTCCACCTCTTCCTTTGACTCATTCAAAACCTCTGTTTGAACCTCATCCTTCAATAACTGGTCTTGCTGGTTTCCAGTTCCTGCAGCTGGTTCTGAAGCACCAACTGTTCTGCAAACTAGTTCTTTAAAATCCAGTCATCACTGTAGAAACAGCAATCTGGGGGATGTCCATCACTGTGACAGCTCTCTACTATCACTGACATGTGGAGACAGCTGACTCAGCTCAGCGATACAATGTTGTGGTTGCAGCAGTGTGATAGTTGTTACCTGGCAGCGATGCCTCCCTGTCGCAGGTTTGAAACCCGGGGCTTCCCATCTTTGTCGATGCCGCCGGAGACCGTCAGCCCGAGCGTCGTCCCCTCCTTCTTCATCAGCTCCACCACGGAGCAGCCGCGGAACTCATCTACAGGGACAGGTGGACAGGTTACCCTAGACTATCACTTTGACTTCATCCCTGTGTCCAGTTGTTCTATGTCTGCACTCCATAGTTTTCTCCCCTCGGAGAAATAAAATAATCATCTGGAAAAAGGAGAGAAGTCATTTTCTTTTCTGTCATCCATCTATATTTCATCAAACGGCTGAAATATTTAACAGCAGGAGAGAGGGAAAGAGAAGGGAGATATTTCAGAGCAGACCTGGTACACTCTCATGTGATGATGATCCGCCTCCAGGTGATCAAACAGAACGCATGATTTCATTGAACTGTTGTGTTTTAATATTAATCAGGCAGAGCTTCAGCCTCTTTCTTTCAGACAGAATTAAGATGTCTGACCATCACCGGCTTCTTCTCATCCCTCATCTTTGTCCTCCAAAGATGATTGACAAAGAGCAGCAGTGGCCTTTTCAACATTCCTGAAAACGTCAGCTCTGACTTACAGCCTCCAACGTCCTCCCTCCTGATCATAATAGAAGAAGCAGTTTCCTGTGGCGGCAGAGGAGAACTTCTGGAAGTGAAAGTGACATTTAACTTCACGCTGAATGAACGTGAACCACAACAAAGCTCTCCCAGAGAAACAGAGCTGCACAGCTTCAGATGTTACTCTCCGTCTGAAAGTTTGCCTGCAGCATCGGTGCATTTCAATTCTACCACCACGAAGGTCGATGGTGGTTTTGGTGACATGGTTCTGAATCACCAGCGGCTGTTTCCAAAGCTCTACCAGTTCCACTGACTGGTTTTAAAGCTTCACCAGTCCGATAAGTGGTTCCAAACATATCTTGTTACTTAAACAGTTACAAACCTCTACCAGTTACTGTACCTGGTTCCAAACCTCTACCAGTAACTGTTACTGGTTCCAACCTCTACCAGTTACTGTAACTGGTTCCAAACCTCTACCAGTTACTTCAACTGGTTCAAACATCTACCAGTAACTGTTACTGGTTCCAACCTCTACCAGTAACTGTTACTGGTTCCAAACCTCTACCAGTTACTTCAACTGGTTCAAACATCTACCAGTAACTGTAACTGGTTCCAAACCTCTACCAGTAACTGTTACTGGTTCCAACCTCTACCAGTTACTGTAACTGGTTCCAAACCTCTACCAGTTACTTCAACTGGTTCAAACATCTACCAGTAACTGTTACTGGTTCCAACCTCTACCAGTAACTGTTACTGGTTCCAAACCTCTACCAGTAACTGTTACTGGTTCCAACCTCTACCAGTTACTGTAACTGGTTCCAACCTCTACCAGTAACTGTTACTGGTTCCAAACCTCTACCAGTAACTGTTACTGGTTCCAACCTCTACCAGTTACTGTACCTGGTTCCAAACCTCTACCAGTAACTGTTACTGGTTCCAACCTCTACCAGTTACTGTAACTGGTTCCAAACCTCTACCAGTTACTTCAACTGGTTCAAACATCTACCAGTAACTGTTACTGGTTCCAACCTCTACCAGTAACTGTTACTGGTTCCAAACCTCTACCAGTAACTGTTACTGGTTCCAAACCTCTACCAGTTACTTCAACTGGTTCAAACATCTACCAGTAACTGTTACTGGTCCCAACCTCTACCAATAACTGTTACTGGTTCCAACCTCTACCAGTAACTGTTACTGGTTCCAAAGCTCTACCAGTTACTGTAACTAGTTCCAAACCTCTACCAGTTACTTCAACTGGTTCAAACCTCTACCAGTAACTGTTACTGGTCCCAACCTCTACCAGTTACTTCAACCGGTTCAAACCTCTACCAGTTACTTAAACTGGTTCAAACCTCTACCAGTAACTGTAACGGGTTCCAAACCTCTACCAGTTACTTAAACTGGTTCAAACCTCTACCAGTAACTATTACTGGTTCCAAATGGGGGCGCCAGATAGCTTAGTTTGCCTCACTTCAGTGGCCCTGGGTTTGAAGTTTCTACGTGTCATCCCCTCTCTCCCCTTCCACTCTGAAACTATCCTATCTGAATTAAAATATATATACATAGAAAATGTAACATTACGTTGATCTGGTTCTCTACCAGGTCCTGTCACTTGATCAGGAGCTGTTTCTGGTTTACCAGTTCCTCTAACTGGATCTGGGTCTCTGTTACTGGGTCTGAAGCTCCACCTCTTCCTTTGACTCATTCAAAACCTCTGTTTGAACCTCATCCTTCATAACTGGTCTACCTGCTTTCCAGTTCCTGCAGCTGGTTCTGAAGCACCAACAGTTCTGCAAACTAGTTCTTTAAAATCCAGTCATCACTGTAGAAACAGCAATCTGGGGGATGTCCATCACTGTGACAGCTCTCTACTATCACTGACATGTGGAGACAGCTGACTCAGCTCAGTGATACAATGTTCACTGGAAGGTTGAGGTTGCAGCAGTGTGATAGTTGGAAGTGGGCCACCAGCTCCAGGTGGGAGGAGATAAACTGCATGTTCAAGCATCTTCCTGCAGGTCACACAGATGGAGAACATCAGCTCTCTGCTCATGAGTGTTCTATTTTCAGAGATCTTATCTTTATCGTTTATTATCTGCTGCTGGAACGTCGCAGAGAAGAACAAACAGATCACAGAGAATAAAACAAACCAGACCATAAGAGCATAATAAAGGTTAAGTGGGTTACCGGGAATACTCTGCCTCCTGATAGCCAGCGCTCCATCTGGAGGTCTTGACCCGGCAGAGTGTTTGGTGTACGGCCCTTCATCTGAAACACAAAGAAACACACGTTATTATGACTTCTGACACTTCCTTTAACTAGTGCTGAAACTCAGCCATTTCCTGTTTCCTGTTACTGGACCTCCGTTGGTCTAAAAGGGTTCCAAAGATCCGCATCTAATTTCCAATTTCTCTCCCAGCCAGTTCTTCTAACTGGTTCTAAAGCGTTAACAATCCCAGTAACTGGTACCAGTTCATTTAACTGGTTATAAAACATGACCAGTTCTCTGAATGCTTGCCCAGTTTCTCTAACTCGCTCTGATGCTCTACCAGCTCCTTTAACAGGTTCTGGAGCTCTAGCTGGAGCGTTAACTGGCTTCAGATCTTTGGACAGGTTGAGAAGCTCTACCAACTCAACTTTTGGGGACTTTTATGAACTTTAATCTTTAGATTTAGGTCAGATTAGGTTAATGTAAGAGGTAGGTCTAGATGTTTTATTAATGCCTCTTACTGGCTCCAAGCCACAACCAGTTTCTTTACCAGTTCTTTCAATTGTCTTCGAGGCTCTAGCAGTGGGTTTAACTGGTTTTCCTTTAACTGTTTCTGAGGCTTCAATCGAACCATCACAGAGCTTTAAATTAACGCCAGAAACAGACAAACCACAACAGACAGAAACCTCACAGGTGTCAGCATCTGCTCTTCTGATTAGTGTCAAAATGAAATGTTATTGAGAGACTCCCATAATGCATCGGTACTCACATCTGTTGTCATCAGACATCGCAGAGCTTCCACCACAAAAATCTCAGTGCTCCTACACTGCTACTCTAGCCAGTACACTTGCGAGTTCACATCATTGCTTCAGAAGATGCTACTTGTTAGTCTCTATCAGCTCCACAAACTGCTTTGCAGTCTACAGCTGCTGCTGAGAGGCTTGTAGAGCCATCCTGTGCTTATGAATAAAGAAATTACTGGCAGAAAGGCATGACCTCATCAGTACAGCGACCAATCCCTGTGGAGAACACAGTGGTCTATCTAAGTCTGGTCTAATCTCAGCAGTCTGCTGGGAGAACTCTGGGTGAATTCATCATACAAGCAAAGGCGTAGCTAGGCCACAAACCATGACACGATTCATTAGAATACAGAGATTTAATTGGATAATATTGATGATTAAAATTATTGAGAAACCGGAGGTGTTGTATTTGTGGTAATGAAATAAAACCCACAATATCCTCAGTCTCAAACCACCTCTTACTTGTAATGATTCTAAAATAAATGATAGCCATAAAGTGAATGAAAGCTGTGCTCCCCCCAGATCACTGGACTGAGAGGCTGAAAGAAATCCACACAATGTACTGTATAAGGTAGTAAGCTTGTTCAAATTCCACATGTCAGATACCATCAAAAACAATACAATAAGGACTATTGCTCGCTCAACCAATGAATAGTTATTGTCAGCCACCTGAACCTCTATGACATAAAGATAGTGAAGACAACATATATTTAAGTTATGCTATGGACATTATATGTGTCAGAAAATACATCCAGTCTGATATCAGAAGATGCTATTGGCCGATAAAAAGTGCTGATCCGACACAAAAAACAGGTTAAAAAAAGGTCCCTCTCTAATATCTAGTTTATATGATAATAAGATCTCCTTCTAACAACTGGGTTTATTCAAGTTTCCCACCAAAAACTACATTTACACAATTACATTTGAAGACACCATGATAGCATTATAATAGGGGAGTGAATCTTTGGCTTCACAGCGATTCCATTCGATTAACGATACAGTAGTTGGCGATTCAATTCAAGGATGATTTTTAGTAGAATCTATTGGAATGACAATCGATTCATCGAGTAATCGTTACACCTCTACATTATAACATACCTTTGCCCAATACAAAGTTGTATTGACTAGAGCCTAATGTATTGAGAATGTAACTCAATGCAACCTCCGTTAGCGTTAACCGTTACGTGATAGGCTACGTTATTTAGCCTATCACAACTGCGTGCTTGTTTGCCCACCAGCTGCTAACGGCTGATGCAAACTAACCCTCCTGTGGATTTCAACACTGATTCATTGTCCACCAGCATTAACAGGAAAAATAGGGAGAATGAGAGTGTTGTGTGTATGAATTTGCACATGTGCAGTAGCATCGAGTAGACTCATGTAGTTGTTGCTCCTGTGTAGCATAAATGAGCTGATAAATGACATGATGACGTTCTAATGTACCTTCACCCAACAATCATTGTTACCGAATAGAGCTTGAACGCATCATAACGTTGGTCAAATCAACCTCCGTTATTGAGCTTAACAGGATTGTGCTGCACACCAGCTGCTAACAGCTTAATGCTAACTATCGAGTAGAGAGTGACACATGTTGTTCCTGTGTAGCACCGTTTCATAGCCCCGGCTACGCTTCCTTTTCGTTGTGGGCATTTCGCTCCTTTTTTACACAAAAGGTTCCGAGACGGAAAGTGGTGACGGAATCGTTACTCCTCCGAGACGCCAACGGAGGTCATCACAGAGAAACGAGGAGGGCCGGCCTCTTCATGAGGTCACGCAGCGAGGCGGGAAACTTTTGCTTTGCGTTACGCCACAAAGTTCTTTATATACGGTGCGATTGCAGCAGAATTCAAACCTTTCATTTTCAGTGGAATCATGGCAGTGTTGTGTTTTGTCTTCTTCCATTTCAGTGGTTTTGCTCTCCCGTTTGGTTCTTTTTTATGTCGTTTCGGTCTATTCTAATCTGCTCTACATCTAGTCTGTTCTGTTTGGTTCCAGCAGCTGAGCTCAGAAACACAAAACACACACACACACACACACACACACACACACCACAGCTAACTGGAGATGAAAGCTGAGCCTCCTCCACATGTTGGACAGCATCATCTATTTCAGGCTCCGGCTTCGCCACACATCGACTATATAAGGATATGCTGCACACTGGTGGTGGGAATCCTCAGTCACCTCACACTTCCATTACCATTCAGATAGTCACCATTCCATTATTAAACCATTCACCACACATCACCGTGCATCTCTATTTTGCATTTTAATATAATGAGAATTTGTCCTTCAAATGTTTCAAACCAATTCCTCTTTAAGTACAGCTCTACAGCTGATGTGCTTCTTATAGGAAATGTGCATGGATGCGGAATCATTCACCAAAGCACGGCGATGCATCATAGAATCCATTCTTTCTCCCACCTCTACTGCACACTGTGGGATGCATATTATTATGATTTACTCTATTCTCTGCATCTATTGCGATAGATATTGTAGAATTCTGCACATAATAAATGTTTTTATTATATTTCTTTATATAAGAGCATCTATATGTAACAAACAAATGTTACCCTCCTGCATCAATAAAGTTGTTCTGATGCTCATATAAAATATAATGTGAGCTTATATTACTTTTAAACAAGGTCACACATAAGTATTCAGATATTTAATTAAAAGTATTAATACCACACTGTCGAATACAGCAAAAGGACAAGTACTACTACTACTGGGGGGCTGTGGCTCAGAGGTAGAGGTGTGCATCCCGGCATGCCGAAGTGTCCTTGGGCAAGATACTGAACTCCAAAGTGACCCGAATGCTTCCATTAGATCCTGATGTGTATGAATGTGTGTATGAATGTGTGTATGAATGTGTGTATATATGAGTTAGATCCTGATGTGTATGAATGTGTGTATGAATGTGTGTATGAATGTGTGTATGAATGTGTGTATGAATGTGTGTATATATGAGTTAGATCCTGATGTGTATGAATGTGTGTATGAATGTGTGTATGAATGTGTGTATGAATGTGTGTATGAATGTGTGTATATATGAGTTAGATCCTGATGTGTATGAATGTGTGTATGAATGTGTGTATATATGAGTTAGATCCTGATGTGTATGAATGTGTGTATGAATGGGTGTATGAACGTGTGTATGAATGTGTGTATGAACGTGTGTATGAATGTGTGTATGAATGTGTGTATATATGAGTTAGATCCTGATGTGTATGAATGTGTGTATGAATGGGTGTATGAACGTGTGTATGAACGTGTGTATGAATGTGTGTATGAATGTGTGTATATATGAGTTAGATCCTGATGTGTATGAATGTGTGTATGAATGTGTGTATGAATGTGTGTATATATGAGTTAGATCCTGATGTGTATAAATGGGTGTATAGACATGCAGGTCCAATTACCAGGTCTATACACCTTAAAACAGGATCACAATAAAAGTACTTGAACCACGTCAACAAAATCTGCTACAGTTCAAATGACTAATATCACACAGTAAAATACAAATACTAGAAACACTCAATAACACACCTTTAAAAACACTGTAAGTAAAAGTACTAATACCACACTGTAACAATACTCTGTTATAGTAAAAGTACTAATACCATAACAGTTGCGGTAGCTTTATTCCTACTGACAACAGTACCACTTCCAGGGTCACACCTGATGTGGAAGAGATGAGCTTCATACTGGTTCATGCTGGATGTTCCACAGCCATGAACTCACACATGTTCAACGTGGTATTTAATACCCATCATGTCAACGGGAGGCTGCTCAATTTGAGGTACTTGTACTTAGATACGTTGTCCTGTTTATAAAGTGAGCTCCACGATTTTTACTTTTTTTTTACTTGAGTATTTCTAAACTCTAACATCACTACTTTAACTGATAAAAACACAGAAATCATGTTAATCGTGGTAATAATGGCTCTGACACTCCCTCGTCCTCAGCCTACCTACTCTTAGTGTACTTTTAGTGTACTTTTAGTGTACTCTTAGTGTACTCTTAGTGTACCCTGCTGGTGTAAGAACCAGGCCCAAGGCAGAGAGAGAAGCCACTGATATCAGCCCAGGAAGCTCCTCACCATGCGAGGAGAGCAGCACTCTGAGATTGGTTGAGACTAAATGAAAAGATGTGAGAGTCGTGGCATCATTGCTTTCCGGTGGTAATGGGAGACTCAGTGCCGTAACACCCAAACACAGACTGAGGTTCCAGCAGAGTCCAGGACCAACACTGAGACCTCTGTCCAGAGGAGCGTAGTCCTAGGAACAGCTACGATACTGCACAGAAGCCCGAGGCTCCCGGGTCTCTGTTAGGACCCCAACCTAAAGGAGAGACGACTGTGTTTGAGGAATGCTCTAGTACAAGGACAGGAAATGTGAATTCAAACAGATGATAACGCATCAAATATTTCTAGTATTCCCATGTTTAGCATGTATAACCCTACTTCCAATAAAGGTCACAACTGTACTTACAACTTCATGACGTCTGCTAGCCTGGTCTCCTAAAAATCACCTTCCCATACAACAAAACGGGCCACTATGTTTTGAGGGAAATGTATTCCTTTTTGATGGATCATAAACTAGTTTCTCATCAATATGGGTGTGTGAAATCAATTTAATTGGCTTTTGAAGTCAATTCAATTTTAATTTATATGACTAAATTAGGTAACAGATGCACTTACAGTAACCCAAACCTCACCAGGTGTTGTTGGTTGTGTCAATTCTGTGATGGTTAAAAGTAAGATGCGGTTTAGTTTTCGTTTTGTAGAAGACACGAGCCTCTGCAGCTGTGGAACCATGGAAGGAACATCAGCTGTTTAGCCAGAAGAAATGATGGAAACTAAGCAGCTCTTGGATAAATCCGGTCTGGAAGTAATACTTTAATTATTCATCCATATGCCAATCAATTGATTCTTGGTTTGGTCTATAACAGATCAAACAATAGCAACAAAATCCGTGAATCAAGCTCAATGTGATGGATTCAAACAACTTGTTATGTCTCAAACCCAACAAAATTATATATATATACACATCAAAAGAAAAGTCTTTTTTTGTTTAGTTGTTTAATCTACAAATGCTCTGCGTATAAAAGACTGAACTCCCTCAACAAATGAATCAAAACAGCAGAAAGACAAGGTGATAAAGAGTCAGAAGCCTAAGTTATAAAATGCACAACCAAACTCAGGACACAAGACTATATTTTGGACAAAACGAGACATTTAAAGATGTCAGCATCATATCCGACCGGCTGAAGGCAGCTGGATATGCCTCCCCAGATTTTAATAATCAGGTCACACTGACCTAAACGGCAGCCAAACGGCCTCTTAAAGCAGCTGGGTTGGACAGAATGTGGCTAATATTCACATTTAGAGGCATAAAGAATCTGCCTCTGGTCCATAAAAGCAGCTGTTTGACCTTCAACAGCAGAGGTCAACTGACCAAAAACACATGACTTTCCCTCGTAAGCATGGTGGTATTACTACTTTAACGTGAGTAAGATGGACCAGTGCTTCTTCTAGGGCTGGGGACTAAATCAATACAGCATCGCATCAGGATATTTTGCGTGACAATATATGTAATACACTGTTGGAGTATGGATATTCTAAACATACTGCATCATTTCAGGACGTATGTCATCGTAGTACTGGTATGATTGCCACCGCTGACGTCGGACGCTCTCACCGTCATTCACACCGTTTGAAAAGAGGAGAAACAAACACCTGGAGCGTCGTCACGGAAACGTGCACGCGTTCACTCTGCCCTCCTTTCTCCTCCGTTAATACACACCATTAATATTACATTCAACAAAATAAGAAGCGATGCAATCCCCGCTCTCTCTCTCTCCCCTAAACACACTCACTCTAAAGGTCTCTCATCCAAATCAACCTGCAGCCATCGACTGAAGGAATCCATCAGGAAATCATTTTCCACGCCACACACTCAAATGCATGCTCTCTCTCTCTCTCTCTCTCTCTCTCACTCACACACACACACACACACACACACACACACACAGTTGCCTTTGGTCATAAACCATTATTTCTCTCTCTCTTTTCAATGTCAGCAGTTTAAACCAAATGCCACTCGACCACACACACACACATACACACACACTTATGTATTACATGCAAACATGCTTAGCCCTCCATCACACACACGCACACACACACACACACACACACACACACTCTCTCTCTCTCTCTCTCTCTCTCTCTCCCAGTGTTTCTCTACGTCTCTCTACCTTTGTTCACCCTGCGCAGGATCTGGCAGCGACATTTAAACGACACGGCGATCATGGTGAAGCCGAGCCGAGCGTCGCCTCCCCCCCAGCTCCATGCAGATGCAGCCGCCACAAACTACACCTCCTCTGCCTCCTCCTCCTCCTTCCTCCTCCTCCTCTTCCTCTGTGAGCAAGCGTGAGATGGACAACGTCCTCAAACCGAAGCCATCATGGAGACGCTTCCTGAGGCTCGGCTTAGAGAGAGGGAGGGAGGGAGAGCGCTGCAGATGTGAAGCTCCTCCATGAGATGAGGCAGTGGAGGAGGAGGGAGGAGGGAGGGGGGAGGAGGGGGGAGGCAGAGTCTGCGCAGATGGTAGGATGAAGAGGAGGGGGGGATGGCGGAGAGTTGCCGTATCCCCCTGCTGGTTTGTACTGTGTTTCTTTGCAGCTGGATAGAAGGACGGAGGAAGGAAAGGACGTGGATGTAAAGGAGAGGAATAAACAGATGACTGTCTGCAGCTAAAGAGGAGAGGGAAGACATCTGAGAGGAAGGAAGCAGGGAAGGAAGGAAGCAAGGATGGATGGATGGAGGGATGGATGGATGGATGATGAATGGATGGATGGAGATGGGATGGTAAGGGATGGATGGATGGAGATGGATGGATGGAGGAAAAGTAATGAAATGGAAAATGGAAAAGGATGCATGCAGGGAGGGGGTCAATAAAAAGGAGAGAAATAAGGAAGGAAGGAGGGAAGATGTAAATAAAGGAAGGAAGGAAGGAAGGAAGGAAGGAAGGAAGGAAGGAAGGAAGGAAGGAAGGAGGCATGGAGGTAAAGTGTAAATAAAGGAAGGGAGGGGGAAGATGACAGGGTGGTGGGAAGGAGTAAGTAAATTAGGGAATGTAATATATATATATATATATATATATGTGTGACACGTGTGTATGTGTGTGTGTGTGTGTGTGTGTGTGTGTGTGTGTGTGTGCTTCTAGCAGTACTGATACACTATAAGAAGTAGCAGAGGTAGTACCGCAGGTCGATATAGCTGACGTTTAGTCTGTAGTGACTCAAACTCCCCAAATCCTATATTTCCCATAATGCAACCTGGATAACTCTGATGATGACGTTACCATGACATCGGGGTTATCCAAACTTGGATAATATATTAGTAAGAATTCTTCCAGGAACACAGACGATAAATATATATATTATTAAAAACAAACTTTATTTACTTATATATCCCCTTTCAGAGGAAAATACAAAATGACAATGAAAACGAATAAAATATAAATGGAGGATTAAGAGAATACTAAACTGAAAAAACAGTACACAAGTTACTTCTAGTATTTTTTGAACAGCCAGAATAGTATCAAATACATATTATACCAGGTTATTATGATGTTATTGTAAGTACTACAGACGATATTATCAGCTGATTTTATATGATTATTAATATTTAGACGGTGTTGGTGTATATAAAAGCCAAATAAAAGGGCAAATAGTTTTATCATAATGTGTACCTGTGAAGTACTTGAGAAAAGTGATATTATCAACAGTTAAAAAACACAATTTAATTATTTTATTAAATGTTTTGGTCTTGATGGTATTACTATACTTTGTAAACGCATATAATAAAGCATTCAATCAATTCAACATGGTACTACTATTATTTTTATAGTAGTAATATTTAGTTTCAAAGAACACCACATTTTTTTAAGCAAATCTGACTTGGTTGTAATACAGTCCAAGTATATTATGTATACTCATAGTTTTTCCCTGCCAGTGTGTGGACCAATAAGCAAGCAGCTGTTCTCTGTGATGTCACTGAGATCGGAGCGTTGTGAGTCCTCGATCAGCAGGAAGTGGTCAGACATGTGGGTCAGTGTCCCAGCAGCAGATTACAGGGGATTAATGTGTGTGTGTGTGTGTGTGTGTGTGTGTGTGTGTCTGTTGAAAGTATTAACAGTGATATTACCATAACTGCACTAGAATGCAGGTGAACGTGCTGCCTTTTAAACACGGGTATCGATCTCTCTCTCTAAACACAGGCATGATAAAAATGTGTTGTTATATAACTGAGATTTTGATTTGATCTGAACTGTGCTGCCCCCTGCTGTTCACACAGGTTATCTGCTGTATCTGAGTCTGTTTCGCCCCCTGCTGGAGATAACATGGCAGCACAGCAGGAAAACAGCAAGGCAGATCAGTGGCCATACTGTATTTATCTGTGCTCACTGTTTATGTATGTTTGTTGTACTACTACAGAACTTGCTCAATAGCAGGTTTAAGAGCAGATATTAAACTCAGGATTTATATATTGTGTATGAAATATCTATCTATCTATCTATCTATCTATCTATCTATCTATCTATCTATCTATCTATCTATCTATCTATCTATCTATCAATCAATCTATCTATCTATCTATATATAGTTTCTGGGAAAATGCTACTATGACTGCTGATATAACAAAAGTAATAGATCATCAACAATAAAACCAGCTGCTATAAATATAAAACATAATAATCAATTTATAGTCCAACTACTGCTGCTACACGTAGGTCTCCTTTCACCGCTAAACCAGGACCAACCAAAACCATGGACAACCAGAGAGACCAGAACTAACCAAAACTATGTAGAACCAGAGAGACTAGAACCAACCAAAATATGCAGAACCAGAGAAACAAGAACCAACCAAAACCATGTGGAACCAGAGACCAGAACCAACCAAAACTATGTAGAACCAGAGAGACCAGAACCAACCAAAATATGCAGAACCAGAGAAACAAGAACCAACCAAAACTATGTAGAACCAGAGATACCAGAACCAAAAAAAAAACATGTAGAACCAGAGAAACAAGAACCAACCAAAACTATTTAGAACCAGAGCGACCGAAACCAAACAAAACTATGTAGAACCAGAGAAACAAGAACCAACCAAAATATACAGAACCAGAGAAACAAGAACCAACCAAGACTATGCAGAACCAGAGAAACAAGAACCAAACAAAATATGCAGAACCAGAAAAACAAGAACCAACCAAAACTATGTAGAACCAGAGACCAGAACCAACCAAAACTATGTAGAACCAGAGCGACCGAAACCAAACAAAACTATGTAGAACCAGAGAAACAAGAACCAACCAAAATATACAGAACCAGAGAAACAAGAACCAACCAAGACTATGTAGAACCAGAGATACCAGAACCAAAAAAAAAACATGTAGAACCAGAGAAACAAGAACCAACCAAAACTTTTTAGAACCAGAGCGACCGAAACCAAACAAAACTATGTAGAACCAGAGAAACAAGAACCAACCAAAATATACAGAACCAGAGAAACAAGAACCAACCAAGACTATGTAGAACCAGAGAAACAAGAACCAAACAAAATATGCAGAACCAGAGAAACAAGAACCAACCAAGACTATGCAGAACCAGAGAAACAAGAACCAAACAAAATATGCAGAACCAGAAAAACAAGAACCAACCAAAACTATGTAGAACCAGAGACCAGAACCAACCAAAACCATGTAGAACCAGAGAAACAAGAACCAACCAAAACCATGTAGAACCAGAGAAACCAGAACCAACCAAAACCATGTAGAACCAGAGAAACAAGAACCAGGTTTTTATAAGAATGATTAATTAATTCATGTATTATTAAGTCAGTTAAGAAAAACATTTTCAGTAAGAATAATGACTAATGGGAGTTAAACTCGAATACTTGTGCTGTTATCATCAGTAGTACTACTCCTAATACTCCTAATACTACTTATACTACTACTGCACTGCTGCTTCCTGTTTATAGTCCCAAAGGTCAAACAGTCGTCTGCATGCATATGAGATTAATAACAGTATAATGAGCTGATGAAGCCCATCCTACTGCTGTCACATCACACATCCCCAACACGCACACACACACACACACACACACACACACATGCACAAAGGCTGCAGTTGTTACCATGGAAACAAGCTGATGAATAATTGAGGGGAAGAGAGCAACCCTGCACCGTACAAAGAGTGATTCTGAGAGATGAAAGAGGTGTTCACACACACACACACACGCACACACACACACGCACACACACACAACACACACACACACACACGCACACAGCACACACACACACACACACACACACACACACACACACACACTACAGGTTATCATCACAGCCTCCAGCGTTTCGAAATGTCCAAATCAGAGCTCAACACTGACAGTGTGTGTTTAGCATGTAAAGTTAAACACGTGGGTTTGAGTCACCGTGACATCTCCTTATGCAAGCACACAGACACACACACACACACACACACACACTAATGGTGATAATAACACTGTTCCAGAGACGAAGAGGGAGAGGACGGATGTGTAAACCTTTAATTAGTGCGAACAGTCACAGTTGGATTTCAACTTCAAGTGTGTGAGGGCCAGATGGTACAATCCAATAGTTCTGTCATCAACAAACTGAGAACACTTTACATTATCAGCTGGACTCAGACTGGGCTGGATGCTCTACTCTAGGTATAAACATGGAATTATAAATACATTTAAACTCTTGGTGTTATTAGGGGTTATTTTATTGTCAACAAGTTCCCTAAAAAGACTGAAACGAACATTTCTTAGTTGACTTGTCAATATTTACTGACGTGAAGTGTCTTTACTAATTACTACTACTACTGCCAATAGTAGCCTAATGCTACAACGAGCACCCCTTGTCTGTTAATAAACATGATGGGGTATCTGGATGGGCGAGGCCGAGTCAGACGCAGAAGCATTTTGCAGACACTGTCTAGTGTTGTCTTGTTGTGGCAAAAAAATACAAAATTGGGCCGTGAGTTACTTAGTAAAGTTAAAGGGATACTACACCCATTTGCATGAAGCTTTGTATGGTTAGAAACCCGGTAGTATGTTTGAATGGTCGTGCATCATTCCCCCATTTTCCGCAGAGACGGAAATCTCCATGTTTCTATTCTGAAAAAGAGCCTCTGATGACGCAAATATCGTCATGTTGTATCATCGGAGGCTCTTTGGTTAGAGGGGGTACCGTAAGACTACAAAACTTCATGTTTTCAATCCGCCTACAGGGGGCAGCACCCACTGAGACTACAGACCCGTTACAGACCAGTGGTGGGACCCACTGTCACAGACCAGTGGTGGGACCCACTGAGACTACAGACCTGTCACAGACCAGTGGTGGGACCCACTGAGACTACAGACCTGTCACAGACCAGTGGTGGGACCCACTGAGACTACAGACCTGTCACAGACCAGTGGTGGGACCCACTGAGACTACAGACCTGTTACAGACCAGTGGTGGGACCCACTGTCACAGACCAGTGGTGGGACCCACTGAGACTACAGACCTGTTACAGACCAGGACTCACTGAGACTACAGACCTGTCACAGACCAGTGGTGGGACCCACTGAGACTACAGACCTGTCACAGACCAGTGGTGGGACCCACTGAGACTACAGACCTGTTACAGACCAGTGGTGGGACCCACTGAGACTACAGACCTGTCACAGACCAGTGGTGGGACCCACTGAGACTACAGACCTGTTACAGATCAGTGGTTGGACCTCACTTGCAGACACTAAAGGAACATCCGCCATCTTACTTGGAAGCTGCAGTGCTGTGCATTGTGGGAGTTGTTGTCTTTCATCCACATGCGCCAAAAAGCCTTCTGCCTTTTCTTCATAAAGAAGGCCCCAAATTTGAAATTTAGTCTATATTTCGACTACATATATGGCCCACTTTCAATACAGCTTCCTGTTTCCACCGGTGAAGTGTTCCTTTAATGTTTACCAACGGGAGCAGCTTGGCTGAACGCTGACTCAATGACTAGCCGACACACTGATAGAGAAACCAAGCATGCATAGAAAAGGGAACATCCATCATTGAATGCCTATTAACGTTTTATCCTCATCTGTCTAATGGTTTCTTCCTGTCATCTTTAGTATCCACCAGGAGAGAATCTTGTTGCAGCCGGGGTTCGCATACCAACAACATACAGAAGACAATGGCATCAACACCATTACAATCAGTTCACAGAGCGCAGGAATGGACATTCATACAGCACCAGAATGACAATGTGCGACTGTACAAAGGACTGGGAAGTGGAAGTACAAGCTGAGTACAAAGTGTCTGGTGTGTATGCAGCCAGAGTGCTATTAAGTATCTCTATAGCCTTCGGATGAAGGAGCCTCTTAGTCCTGCAGACTGAAGCCCTGAAACGCCGAGCTGAGAGCAGTCACTCAAACTCCCTCCGAAGCAGACAGTCATCCAGTATAGCATCATGCATTCTATGGACCGGCTCATTGTAAATGTGACTCCCCCCTGAGATCTTACTGGCCAACTTAAGGCTTCCTGTCTTTATTTAGATTTTAAACCACGCACTTATACAAAGGTTCAAACTAATTCAATAAAACGTCTATAAAAAAAAGTCATCATCTCAGTAGATATGTTAAAAGAGTTCATTCTTCTTCCAAAATAAAGTCTTTGCTGGACCTTTTTAGATGGGGCACCAACATGGGAGTCAAAACACAGTTTGTTGTCAAGATACCCAATACCCAGAGAGTCGTAGCTATCCACAAGATCAATATCTGCACCATTTACAACAGTAGGCAGGGTGCTACCTGGGGACTCATCACACCAAACCACAAAGTCCACCACCACCGACCCGGATCCTGGACTTCAGGAAGGCTGACCACAACAGTGTCGTCAGCAAACTTCAAAATGAGTTCAGTTGGAATCAGTGGAACCAGCAGATGAATAGAGCCGGTTAATGTTAACTCTCACACACTGCAAGCTTTTAATTAAAAAAATCCATTATCCAACCGTTGTTAACACATATAGGAATCTCATGTTCTCATGAAGAGATACGTCCGACTGGACTGAACACTTTAGAGCAGCTCAAACAAACGTATAACAGACGAGCATGAACAACACAGCTGGTCACCACTTGTTCTTTTAGCCTATTAGTGATGTTTCCTCTCCATCTTTGAACCACAAGCTCACCACAACCTCGGATCACAGTTCATTTTACCTCAAAGTCATGTGATCAAATTTCAATTTGGAACTAAACTTCTTTGATAAAACACATATACACAGAAATATATATATTTTATACACTACTCAAACTACTAACTACTCCTAAAACCAAAACATCAAAATGACAGCAGGTAATGCTACTAAAATAGTTAGTGGTAAAAGTAGTACTCAGATCCTGTACTGTAGTAGAAGTACTAATACCACACTGTGGGGAAAAAAACTCAACTGCAAGTAAAAGTCCTGAATTCAAAACTTGACTTTGGTTAAGGTATTTAAGTATTATCATTGATGTTGTTGTGTGGTCGTGATATAGTGTTGTGTTTATGTCCTTTCATTTATTGTGTGTGTGTGATACAACAGTCCATGTCGTGGTTTTATACTTGCTAGCTTGTCGGATGGGACAGGTTAAAAAAAAGTGTTTTATAAAACAGAACAATGTTTTCAGCTTAGTTCATTCATTTGAGTTTATTTAACATAAGCTGCAGGAGTCTAGTGAAACACTTCTTCCTTCAATGTCCTAGAAAAGTTGACCAATACTAAAAAAAATGTCAAGGGTACGAGGGGAACATTTTCATAGAAAATATTAAATATCTCTGAAAATATTAAAGGTATGATAATTAAAGAAATAGTGGAGATATCCTAATTGAGATGAACGTTTTGCTGTGGAAAAATGTGGAAGGAGTAGGTTTATAATAATAAAGTTGTAGAATGCCTCCAGGGGTAACACCAATATGTTTTTTGCCTTAACAGATTGTCTTTAGTTGCTCGATTTGACCATAATCAGAAGAATAATTTGTAATAAAAAATCTAAAAGTTACTCCTCCCTTCAGCTACTGGTTTAATCTCCATCGTGTTGAACACAGGGCCGGTTATGCTAATGAAATCCTCTTTTAAAGCATTAATTAGCAACATTTTTCCATGTCAACAAGCTTCACATAACACATGACTGCTGCGAACCGCAGCGATCTGAACTCTGTAGAACAGTCGACATCATTTCACTTCATTGATGTGCAAATTTATGTATCCTAATGTTTCAACACGTAATGAGATCAGCCAGTGTGCAGAGAAGATGGCAGACAGACTCAGCTGTCTGCTTATAACAGAGGTGACATCACTGATGGGGGCAGTGATGTCACCTCCTCACAGTGACAGCTTATATGAACTGTGAACTCTGTTTTAAAATCATCAAGATCATGCAGTGATCTGCAGAACTATCCATATGGATTTTTACAACCGTTATATTTGTTTGTAGTTTTATGCTATTTTATGTAAACATATTAAATGAGTTTAACGTGGCAGGAGGGTCACATGACCAATCATAACAGCCAGGTCCTCACATTTAAAAGAGGAAGATATTATAATATTTAATTTCAATAACAAAAAAAAATTAATACATTTGTCAAAAAGAATTGTCTCGACAAATGACCTTGGGAAAACAAGTCGCTGTGGAGCCAACACAACTCACATGAGTGACACAATCGTTTGTTTGACTCCCAAAACTACAACACAATAATTCACCAAATCATCAAAATATGCTTGAAACTTAAAATGATAATTAACGATACTGGTATCACTTTACTTTTTGTCACCCGATAACGGAAATTCACACCAATCAACTTATTGTGAGTGTTTGCAGCTGCATTTTGCACACCGGCCGACTCGGACACTCGCCCATCTGTTTATAAATAAACCCAGTATTATTTGAATCACTTGTCATTATTGCTGCTTATTACTTATGAAAGACACATTGGATTTAGTGGCGTGACACCTTCGCCACGGGTCGCTTTTCGTTTTTTATTTTCCAGAACGTGTCATGAGGACAAATGATGGTTCAACCGGTTTGCATAAATAAAAGTGGTTGAGTCCCGTACACCGAACCGGAGCGGTGAAACTGGAAATCAGCCCAACCTTAAGGTACGTACCTGCTTATGGTAGAATAAGAAATTGCAATGAAATTGAAATTCATGCACATGGACATGACAGGACGTCAGAAAAGATGACAGACAGGACGACAGAAAAGATGACAGACAGGACGACAGAGAAGATGACAGACAGGACGACAGAGAAGATGACAGACAGGACAACAGAGAAGATGACAGACAGGACGACAGAGAAGATAACAGACAGGACGACAGAGAAGATAACAGACAGGACGACAGAAAAGATGACAGACAGGACGACAGAGAAGATGACAGACAGGACGTCAGAAAAGATGACAGACAGGACGACAGAAAAGATGACAGACAGGACGACAGAGAAGATAACAGACAGGACGACAGAAAAGATGACAGACAGGACGACAGAGAAGATGACAGACAGGACGACAGAGAAGATGACAGACAGGACGACAGAAAAGATGACAGACAGGACGACAGAGAAGATGACAGACAGGACGACAGAGAAGATGACAGACAGGACGACAGAAAAGATGACAGACAGGACGACAGAGAAGATAACAGAGAAGATGACAGACAGGACGACAGAGAAGATAACAGACAGGACGTCAGAAAAGATGACAGACAGGACAACAGAGAAGATGACAGACAGGACGACAGAGAAGATAACAGACAGGACGACAGAGAAGATAACAGACAGGACGACAGAAAAGATGACAGACAGGACGACAGAGAAGATGACAGACAGGACGACAGAGAAGATGACAGACAGGACGACAGAAAAGATGACAGACAGGACGACAGAGAAGATGACAGACAGGACGACAGAGAAGATGACAGACAGGACGACAGAAAAGATGACAGACAGGACGACAGAGAAGATAACAGAGAAGATGACAGACAGGACGACAGAGAAGATAACAGAGAAGATGACAGACAGGACGACAGAAAAGATGACAGACAGGACAACAGAGAAGATAACAGAGAAGATGACAGACAGGACGACAGAAAAGATGACAGACAGGACAACAGAGAAGATGACAGACAGGACGACAGAGAAGATAACAGACAGGACGACAGAGAAGATAACAGACAGGACGACAGAAAAGATGACAGACAGGACGACAGAGAAGATGACAGACAGGACGACAGAGAAGATGACAGACAGGACGACAGAAAAGATGACAGACAGGACGACAGAGAAGATGACAGACAGGACGACAGAGAAGATAACAGAGAAGATGACAGACAGGACGACAGAAAAGATGACAGACAGGACGACAGAGAAGATAACAGACAGGACGACAGAAAAGATGACAGACAGGACGACAGAGAAGATAACAGACAGGACGACAGAAAAGATGACAGACAGGACAACAGAGAAGATGACAGACAGGACAACAGAGAAGATAACAGACAGGACGACAGAGAAGATGACAGACAGGACGACAGAGAAGATGACAGACAGGACGACAGAGAAGATAACAGAGAAGATGACAGACAGGACGACAGAGAAGATAACAGACAGGACGACAGAAAAGATGACAGACAGGACGACAGAGAAGATGACAGACAGGACGACAGAGAAGATGACAGACAGGACGACAGAAAAGATGACAGACAGGACGACAGAGAAGATAACAGAGAAGATGACAGACAGGACGACAGAAAAGATGACAGACAGGACGACAGAGAAGATAACAGACAGGACGACAGAGAAGATGACAGACAGGACGACAGAGAAGATGACAGACAGGACGACAGAAAAGATGACAGACAGGACGACAGAGAAGATAACAGAGAAGATGACAGACAGGACGACAGAAAAGATGACAGACAGGACGACAGAGAAGATGACAGACAGGACGACAGAGAAGATGACAGACAGGACGACAGAAAAGATGACAGACAGGACGACAGAGAAGATGACAGAGAAGATGACAGACAGGACGACAGAAAAGATGACAGACAGGACGACAGAGAAGATGACAGACAGGACGACAGAGAAGATGACAGACAGGACGACAGAAAAGATGACAGACAGGACGACAGAGAAGATGACAGAGAAGATGACAGACAGGATGACAGAGAAGATGACAGACAGGACATCAGACAGGATGACGGACAGGACGTCAGACAGGACGACAGAGAGGATGACAGACAGGACAACAGACAGGACGGCAGACAGGACGACGAACAGGGCGACAGACAGCACGACAGGCAGGGCGACAGACAGGACTTCAGACAGGACGACAGGCAGGATGACAGGCAGGATGTCAGACAGGATGACAGACAAGACGACAGACAGGACGTCAGATAGGACTTCAGACAGGACGACAGACAGGATGACAGACAGGATGACAGACAGGACGTCAAGACAGGATGACAGACAGGATTTCAGACAGACAGCAGTGAGGATTACAGACAGGACAACAGACAGGACGACGGATGGGAGATAGACAGGACGGCAGAGAGGATGACGGACAGGATGACAGACAGGATGACAGACAGGACGACAGGCAAGACGACAGACAGGACGACAGACAGGACGTCAGACGCGACAACAGACAGGACGTCAGACGCAACAACAGACAGGACGTCAGAAGAGACGTCAGACGCGACAACAGACAGGACGTCAGACGCGACAACAGACAGGACGGCAGAGAGGACTTCAGATGCGACAACAGACATGACGTCAGACAGGACGTCAGACGCGACTTCAGATGCGACAACAGACAGGACGTCAGACAGGACGTCAGACGCGACTTCAGATGCGACAACAGACAGGACGTCAGACGCGACTTCAGATGCGACAACAGACAGGACGTCAGACGCGACTTCAGATGCGACAACAGACAGGACGTCAGACAGGACGTCAGACGCGACTTCAGATGCGACAACAGACAGGACGTCAGACAGGACGTCAGACGCGACTTCAGATGCGACAACAGACAGGACGTCAGACAGGATGTCAGACGCGACTTCAGATGCGACAACAGACAGGACGTCAGACAGGATGTCAGACGCGACTTCAGATGCGACAACAGACAGGACGTCAGACAGGACGACGATGTGCAAAAAAAAATCAAAAGTTAGGTTCAGGAAAAATGTCATGGCTGGGCTTCAAATAACTACGTTGGGTTACGCTGCGTACCCACCAAACGCGATGAAACTTCATCGCGCAACAAGATTACATGTAAAGTCAATGCAAAGACGCGATTAGACGCTTCATCGTGCCGGGCGACGCGATGGACGCGATAGCGCGGCGCGATGGACGCGATGGACGCGAAAAATCGCTTCATCGCTTCATCGCGCCATCGCTTCATCGCTTCATCGCGCCATCGCTTCATCGCGCCATCGCTCGAGTTGAAATAATTGAACTTTTGCGGCGAATTCGCGTGAAGACGCGCCGCGACAGCCTATCAGCGTTGAGATCGTCACCCACGTGCTGACGTAAGGACGTCCTGGTGTTCCCTCGCTTTTTGCCACAATATTTATATATTATATTATATTATATTATATTATATATTGCCCATAATCAAAGTTGGGGGGCGCACGCACGCGCGCACACACACACACACACACACACACACACACACACACACACACACATACATATCAATCCCAGCTCTTTCACACACAGAGATCTTTTTTTTTTGCGATTGTTTATCACTGGGGCTTATGGCCGGCTATGAAGCACCAGTTCTGGGCAGAGCAGCAGCTAAACCTCCCGGTCCTGTACCCTGGTTAGCAGGTCTTCAAACTGGGCAACAGTCAGCCTGAAGTACCGCTGGAACCGGCCGTCGTCCAGGCGCAGCTCCTGCAGGAGACGGTGGAACTCGCCGAGCTCACGCCGCCTCCGTAGGGTAGCATGCACCCAGAACCGACGTCGGCGCCTAGCCCGCAGACGAAGCTGGGAACTTCTACAGAGTAGATACAGTGCAGCGATGGTGGTTATCTCAGCCATGATCGACGAGAGAATTAAATGGCGGAAGAAATGTTGTTGTTTGGGCGGGCTCGTCGCGCGACGCGATGCCGCGATGAGGCGTTTTTTGGCATATTGGACCGGCGTCAAAACTGGAGCGTCTAGCGCGACGCGATTTCATTTGTCGCGCGATTAAATCGCGTTCATCGCGTTTGGTGGGTACGCGGCGTCAGGTTTAGGCAACAAAATGAATGTTTTGTAAGTAAGCATTGACAGAATGACTCCAGCTCAACTCTTTTGATTGGACTGGTTTTTTACAGTCTGCCACGGCCAAGGATGACACTTTTTTACTTTTTTAATGTATTGATTGCTATCAGCATGTTACGAGGATTTCAAATCATATAACAGAACGTGTTTGTGAATATTACCTACTCAACCTTTAACTGCAGGGTACTGGATGAAACCTGGAAGTGACACGTGAGCAGGTTAAATAGGACGAACCAGACCAACGGCCCACTAGAAGCAGAAACACTAGAATCACACGAGGACGGCCTGAAGACTGTGTGTGTGTCAGGGTCAGTCAACCGGCCTTAAAGTGCCTTCATATAGAATCACACGCTGTGCTTAACACTCTCTCTCACACACACACACACACACACACACATTCAAATATAGGAATAATAAAGTGTCATTATTTTAAATCAAACATGTGATTTTTTACTTTCACAAAGATTCACAAACATGTTGGCATGAAAGCATTTTGGGGCTTTTCAGCAGCAAAAATAATCACATTTCTGCACAAATGACCAAGTGTTGTGATGTTTATACCAAAGTGAATCCTGGTCCTCATTTGCTTGCAGCTCACCACCACTTTATATTCATTGTCAACAGCTGAGTGGACAGCGAGGGCCGGTCTTTACGGTGAGTTCAATACGGCAGATTCCTCTCTGGAGGGAGTCAGACGGAGACGTGAGCCAGAGTTCACCCATAAAAAGGCTCCAGATACACGATTTCTGCCTGTGATTGTTATGGCTGCACTAAATGAATACATTTACTTACTTACACACACATTTACTTTACACTTGTCATTTGCAAACCAAGTTATTTGCAAACTTAGTTTCAGACATAATTGTTTCAAACTTTGTTATTTGCAGAGATGATTATTTGCACTTATGTTAGTCTAGTTATTTACAGACTTACTTATTTGTAGACTAAGTTTCAGACTTAATTAGAGTTGGTTATTTGAAAACTTAGTTAATATGAAAATGTAGGTATTTGTAAAAACGTATGTATGCAACAACAAAGTATGCAAGTTTTTTCTTCAAATTTAGGCTAATAATTAAAAAGCCATAATTACTCTGTCGTGATTTTTTGAGCCATTATGGTTCAAGTGTGTGTAGAACCCTCGCTGGTTCTGCTTTTGACCTGCGACTCTAAAATCTAAAGAACAACAGCTGATAGGGATGCTGTGAGTTGGACTGGTTCATTAGTGGATAAGCAGCGTGGTCGAGCTGAAAAGGCAAGCAAACAAGTCAGAGGTGCAAGACGTGACATGTTGAGGAGACTACAACTCCCACTGAGCAGGGACGTCTCCTGTCTGATCTCAGTCCTGTTGGAGCAGGTTGATGATACATCCAACGTTGGCTACATTTCAACATATTGCAGAGTTTGATGCCTGACTGCATCAACACACAGCTAACGTCTTTTCCATAGCAGAGGCTAATGAGGCTCATGGGTATTGTAGTATTCAGTGTTGGTTCACTTCACATATGACAAACACCTCCATCTTGTGCTTCAAATAACCCGGCGTGCTAAAGAGGACTGGAGGTGTAAGAAGCTGACAACACATCCTGGTTCCTACTGTTCATCTCTGACATCACTTCCTGTTTAATACAACACAACAACCCAAACCAACCAGCAACACGACAGACTACACACACCAGAACTAAACATCATCGCTAACAGAGTCGAACTGAAACAGGAAACACATTCAAAGCAGAATCCAACATCTGGATCACAGTCCAGATGTGAACTGAATCTCAAAAGACTTTTTCCACTGCTAATGAACAGAAACTCCACATGGTGCCTCTGATGAGCGTCATTTGGGAGTTTGTCAAAATATAATAATTTCCCCTGATGTTACCAGAGGCACCTTTCTCTTTCTTTTCCCTGGTATGAGTCACAATCAGGCGTCAACCTCCAGGTCGGAAACGTGAAGCCAACGCTGAAGAGCCTTAAACTTGCATTCTCCCTTTAGGGCCATCAGGGGGCGACTCTTCTCTGGTTGTATAGAAGTCTATGAGAAAATGGTCCTACTTCTCTCTTGATGTATTATCTCAGTAAACATTATTAACATGAGTTTATGGTCTCAATCTCTAGTTTCAAGTCTTCTTCAATCCAGCATGATGTTCATTTCGTACATTATGGTCCAGTTAGAGTCCACCAGACCAGGAAGCAGGGGATGCTTTAGGGGGCGGGGCTTAGCTGCTGATTGACAGGTCTCTACCACGCTAGTTAGCTACTAAGATGACTTTAACACTTAGCTGTACAGTTATCCCTGACTTTGTTACCAGCTTCACACCAGTATCCAGATGAATCCAGACCCAGTAAGGGTGCTGCTTGGGGTGCTGCTCTGATCTCTGGTGCTGCTCTGATCTCTTCATCAGATCCATCCGTCGCTCCTCCGCAGCCCAAATATGTTCACTTTCTGATGGTGAAGGCCAAAATGCTGAATTCCAAGCCCCGATGTCAACGCCCACTTCTTCTATGCAGACTACGGTCACAAGAAGAGAATCAATCTGTAACATTTAGTGAAGATCAGCTTTGCTTTTTAATTCAAGTAAATTACAAAGTCTGCTATTTTTACTTTATTCACGCACTGATGATTTATGATGGCCTTATTTAAGATTGCTTGTTTTTAATGTAAAGGGGTGTATTCTATCTGTGGCGCTATGGAGGTATGGGTTTCATTTGTTTGCATTGCCAGCGGCTTCATGAGGTAGTGTTAAAGGCCTTGACCTCGCCGCCTCCTTCGGTCTCGCTTCACCCTCTGCCCGCGGGCGAGAACGGGGCTCCCAGAGCAACCGCCATTAGTGGGAGGAGCTTGAAACATGGAGCCTGCGTGTTTTACACGGATTCAACCATGAGTATGAATACATTAGTTCTGGAGAACAAAAACGACTCTTTGCAATATATATTGCAGAAAAAGATGCTACTGAGGATTAGGTTGGTTGCTCTTATAAATGCAGTGCACACGACATTCCCACTTCAACACACATTTTGCTGGATTCCAAAAGAGAACCTGGACCAGAACC
Source organism: Chelidonichthys spinosus (assembly GCA_029853015.1). Classification (NCBI taxonomy): domain Eukaryota; kingdom Metazoa; phylum Chordata; class Actinopteri; order Perciformes; family Triglidae; genus Chelidonichthys; species Chelidonichthys spinosus. The sequence continues at coordinate 3,230,191 of CM056841.1, forward strand.
AGGAGAACAGCAACAGACAACACAACCAGAAACTGTACGGAAATAAAGCAAGAGATGATACATTAATAAAAACAAACCGAAAGCAACAATCAGAGAGGTGTGTGTGTGTGTGTGTGTGTGTGGTGTGTGTGTGTGGATGTGTTAACATTGTCCACATTCCTTTCCACTTCCTCCCTTGTTATTACCCACAAACCACCTGGCCACCCTGTCACCTGGATATCTGAGTGTGTGTGTGTAACCGAGCAGCGCTTCGCTAACGACCTTCATCTATAATACAAGACCTTACACACACACACACACACACACACACACACACACTTCTAATAATCTGTTGATAAGTCGCTCTCTTACAGCAGCACAAAAACACAAAGCCTCTCTCTCTCTCCCTCTCTCTCTCCAGTGTTTCTCTATAGGACTCACTCACTCAGTAGGTGTGTGTTGTACTTGCTAGTGTAGTAGTAAACGTCTTCGTATCCTTCCTGGTAATCGTCATCCGCCCGGTACCTCCTCCCTCTCCTCCTCCTGCCCAGGAGGCGCAGCAGGGCCAGGAATCGCTCCATCACCAGTACCAGGTCCCAACTGGACCGACCCGGGCCAGGCCAGGCTATCAGCTCCCAGCAATAACAAGGTAGTCCACAGAAAGGGAGAGAGAGAGCTCCAGTTTCCTCTTCTACACTCACACACACACACCTCTGTATGTCTCACACACACACACACACACACACACACACACAGATCAGCTAGTGTGCAGCAAAAACACACACACACATCAGCTAGCGTTCAGCAAACACACACACACACACACACACTCGCATGCTCTTTGTATTCTCTGCTCTCTCTGCAGCCTCCCTCTCCTCCTCTGTTCCCGTCTTCTTTCGGCTGCTGGTGCAGCTAGCCGGGCTCGGCCAATCACAGGGCTCGCAGCTCACACGCACGCACACACACACACATCACTCCTCCACCTCAGCACTCCATTGTGTGTGAATGTGTGTGCGCACACTGTAAATGTGCACTTGAAGAGTCAGCAGGGAGAGGAGAGCTTCCATCCTTCATTAACTCCTTCCTTTCTATGCTGCATCCTTTCTTTCTTCCCTTCCCTCCTTTGTTTCTCCGACTCTTTCTTCTTTCCTTCCTCTATCCTTTTCCATGTTGTCTGTTTCCTTTCCTACCTTCCTCTCCTCTTTGTGCACACACTTTTAACCAGTGAGGGGGAGGGGAGAGTTCTTCAGGCATGTGTGTGTGTGTGTGTGTGTGTGTGTGTGCATTCCAGAGAGTGGTCTGTAACTGGACACTAGGAGGGATAAGGAAACAAGGAGATGAAACAAGGAGAGGAGGAAATTATAAGAAGAGGAGAGAAAGAGGAGAAGAGGAAGCAAGGACAGGGAAAGGAGAGGATGACTAGGAGGAGATGAGAGTGAAGTGGAAGAGAGAAAACTAGGACAGAAGACAAGGAGATTAGGATGAAACACAAGGAGGAGGAGAGGAACCTATGACAGGTGGGAATGAAGGAGATGAACCAAGAGAGGACGATGGAAGGAAACAAAGAAAAGTAAAAAGCTCATAGGACACATGATAGGAAACTAGGGAAACAAAGAAGATGAGGAAGAGGAAAGGAGGGGATGAAGATGATGAAAGGAAAGCACCTAGGGAGGGAAACAAAATGGCCTCATTTATATAGCGCTTTTGTCCAAAGCGCTTTACAGTAATGACTGACATTCACCCATTCACACACACATTCACACACCGACGGCGGAGTCAACCACGCAGGGCGACAGCCAGCTCGTCAGGAGCAATTAGGGTGAGGTGTCTTGCTCAGGGACACCAGGCACTCAGCTAGGAGGAGCCGGGGATCGAACCGGCAATCTTGCGGTTACCAGCCAACCCGCTCTACCTCCTTAGCTAAACCCCCCCAAATGAAACAAGGAGAGGAAACCAGCAGGAAATAGAACTTGGGAGGAGATGAGGATGAAAGTGTGAGGACACAAGGAGAAAGAAGAGGAAACAAAAGAAGAAGAAGAGGGGAGGAGACTAGGAGAGAAAGAACAAAAGGGGAGGAGGAAGGCAGAGGAATCAATGAGACGAGAAGGAGAGGAAGGTGAACGGAAAGGTGGAAGTAAGGAGAGAAGGATAAAAGGAAATGTGGAAAGGAGAAAAATAGGAGGATGAATGGAAGGAAACAAAACTAGCAGAGGGGAGAGATGAGGAAGAGAAGGAGATGAAGATGAAAGGGCCTCGGCAAGGAAAATAAAAAAGTAGGAGGAGAGGGTGAAAAGAAAAGTAACAGAGGAAGGAGAGGACACAAGGAGGAGAAATGAGAGGAGAGGAATAGGAGGAAGAAAAGGAGATGGGGAGCCAGTCCCAATCATCATCATCATCATCATCGAGGATGACGAGAAGAGACGGCGGATCCTTTAAAGGACGTCTTTATTTATTTAGAGCCAATGTTTTTATTTCGTGTCCATCAGTCTGTAACTGATCAGGAATCAGTTTCTCAGCCGTGGGAGGAGCTACAATGTGACTGTTGCCCTGGGAGACCGTGACACTGTGCTATGTAAACACCTGGTTTCAGGAGGTCGTCTGCAGCACTGGTTCCACTGGCAGCCCGATACTGGTTACAGTGGAAGGTATTAATTATGTATCTAGCACAGAGGAACAACAGCTGTGGCCGACTGAACCAGGACCTTCTGGTATGTGGATCAGTTAGCATATGACAGTTATGAGCTTTAATTATTAATATGATATGAATGAAAGGTTATCTATAGAACGTGATGTCTGAAAATGACGTGAAGAAGAAAAGAAGAGGTGTCACTCTGTTGGAATTTGTGGGGACTACAAAAATAAAAACCCAGTTGAGTTGAGAAAAGAGGATCTGCATTGGTTGGGTTTACTTAGCTGATATTGATCCTTTTAAATGTGCCCAGATATATCTACACTGTATGTTTAGAGATAGTCATGTCAAGAAGTTATGGATGACAACAAGCTTATCCTTGAATTTAATTTGCTTTATTTTTTATCAACATTTTTTTTCATCTCTTCATTTAATTCCCTTTTTCTAGTTAAAATAAAATGTTTTATGTTTCTTTTTTGAAAATAGACAAAGTACTGAAGAACATTAAACAAGAGACATGTGATTTACCTTATTTTCCACCCATTGCTGCTGGGCAGATAGGTAAACTGTAAAACATAATACAAAAGACTCAGGTAGTCTTGGGTATGACTGAGAATCTTCACAGATAAGACAGCAAACAACAATTTGTTTCGCACCATGGTGGTGCTAAGCCCGGTTAACTGCTGACCCAAGCAGCATGTCTGTAGTGACCAACGTGGGTTAATGTTCGGCTGCCACTGTAATTTGTCTGCGTCTACCCCATGTGGATCTGGCCCTGAAGGCTGTTAATGAGGCTCCATGTGGTGCAATAAACCTCCAAACGCCTCTTAATGCACCACCCAACATCTAATCATCATCTCCAATGAATTGGCTTTGGCTTCAAGACTAACGGTGGTCCTCAAGTGGGGAGCCAGTAATCAACTGTTCTGATGGTTTAGGAGCAAATAATGACATTATTCCTTAGGATGAATGTGAAAGTGCTGTGTAGGAATTAAGCCTTTAAGATGTAGCCCAGATACCTGAAAATGAGTCAGTTTCACTTCCCGTTGAAGTCAGTGTGGTTTGTGTTTTTGTTTAGATACCCGACACAAAATGTGTAAGTATCATAATCATAATCATAATCATAATCATATAAGTTTATTTTTTGCAATCAAAACAATTCAATGGAAAAATTGCATTGGCTTTTCTCCTTTTCAATCCAGCATGATGTTCATTTAGTAAAAATATGGTCCATTTAGAGTGAGATAGGGCGGGGACCTCGCAATTGACAGGTTGCTACCGCAGCCGCAGCCTCGCGATGCTCCGCTACCATGGCGTTGCAAACAATGCTTCGCTACCACGGCCTTGCAACCATGGCCTTGCTAACAATGCTCCGCTACCGCGGCCTCGCAACCATGGCCTTGCTAACAATGCTCCGCTACCGCGGCCTCGCAACCATGGCCTTGCTAACAATGCTCCGCTACCGCGGCCTCGCAACCATGGCCTTGCTAACAATGCTCCGCTACCGCGGCCTCGCAACCATGGCCTTGCTAACAATGCTCCGCTACCGCGGCCTCGCAACCATGGCCTTGCTAACAATGCTCCGCTACCACGGCCTCGCAACCATGGCCTTGCTAACAATGCTCCGCTACCGCGGCCTCGCAACCATGGCCTTGCAAACAATGCTTCGCAACAATGGCCTTGCTAACAATGCTCCGCTACCACGGCCTCGCAACCATGGCCTTGCTAACAATGCTCCGCTACCGCGGCCTCGCAACCATGGCCTTGCAAACAATGCTTCGCAACAATGGCCTTGCTAACAATGCTCCGCTACCGCGGCCTCGCAACCATGGCCTTGCAAACAATGCTTCGCAACAATGGCCTTGCTAACAATGCTCCGCTACCACGGCCTCGCAACCATGGCCTTGCTAACAATGCTTCGCTACCAGGACCTTGCTAACAATGCTTAGCTACCAAGGCATCGCTACCACAGCCTTGCTAACAATGCTTCGTGACCACAGCCTTGCTAACCAGACCTCGCTACTGCAGAGATTTGAAAATCCAGTTATACCTAGTTGCACCCTGTCATGTAGCTTTTGGTTGCACAAAACCAAGATGGTGACAGTCAATTAACAAGACAATGAGGGCTGCAAACCAAGATGGCGATGGCCAAGATGTCGAACGTAGTCGGCAAAACAGTGGGCGACATCACCATGACTACGTCCACTTTTTATACTTAGATGTTCCATTGTTGGCATTCTGTGGACAGCGAACGAAGAATTTCATTGTACAGGGAAACGTTTCTTTTCTGTGTAGATGACAATAAACCCTTTGAATCTTATATACAGTTATGGCATATCCAAGCATTAACCATAGTGGTGCAAGTTCAGAAAATGTTTTTATTTTCGGAGAGAAACCACCTACAAGTGTTGTTCTACAACACATTTTGTAGTTTCATTTCAAGGTCTTGTGGGCTGGTTACTATGTAGGCTAATCCATGCTTTTCCCACATAGCATACTGAATGCTTCCCCGTTCCTTTATGAATGCAGCTGAATCTCCAGCAGCAGCTCATCCAGGAGGCTCCCATGTGGAGCCTGTTGGCCGAGGACATGAGAGCTGGAGGTCTGTGGAGAGCAGACTGTGATCAGAACATTAGGATCAGGCACACAGGAGGACGAAGAACCAGGTCACTGATGCTTTCATCCCAAATAGAATCAAATACACCACCAAGATATAAACAGGGTCAGATCTGTTGGTGTTTCTGAGCAGAAACGCCGTCACGACGACAGAATGGGTTTCATGTTGAAGCTGTTTAGTTTGGTTCATGCCGTTGGTCTATTTATAGTGGTGTGTTTTGTTATATCGTTGATTTCAAAAGCACTTCAATCTATCTGCTAGCCGTGAACTGTTAAGCAAACGATCGTCTCTTAATAGACTGCAGCCCAAACCTTCTTTCTGTTTAAATGTGGTGTTTTATGGAGATCAGCTCCACTCATACCATTACATTTATAGTGTTTATCGTAGAATTAGATTCTGTGGCGGCTGGATTGTGTCTGTTTTGTTGCAAAGCCCAAAAGTCGACATGTATTGAAGGAAATAAAGATGTTATCATTTCAAACATGTTTTTATCTCATATTTAACAAAATACTCAGCTTTAATCTCTATTTGTTGACTTTTAGCCTTTCAAAAAAAATATACTGATTCTATTCATTTAAGAATGTGATTTCATGATGAAATATACATTTGTATTCATATTGATAGATTGTTGTCATGAGTTGGTTGAAATCTGTCTCTACATGTCTGTCTCTGTCTCTACATGTCAGCCCTGTGATGGACTGGTTACCTGTCCAGGTGTACCCTGCTTCACCCAATGACAGTAGGGATCAGCTCCCCGCGACCCTGAATACAGGATAAGCAGTAGATGATGGATGGAGTTTGATTTCCCCACGTGGGTCTGATGATGTCAGCATTGCTTCACTTAAGTCTAAGAAAACAAACTACAGCTATGAATATCACACAGTAAAAATAATACTTAGTAAAATTCCTGCATTGAAAATGTTCCTCCACTCATACTTGAGTATAATCAGTCAAACACAGTCAAAGTATGAAACTGTAACTGTTCTAATATTATATATTTGTATCATTAGATGACCATGACTCATCATTCATGTAAACTACTGTTGTATCGGAGCTGGAGATCTTTTTATCATTTTAGCTGCGTTACTGTCAGGCAGTGAAGCATCATGGGATACGAGACAACAGGAGTCAGAGGTCAACACACACGCACACTTGAAAGGTCAGTGTTCCGAGGGTGTGTGTGTGTGTGCTTCCTGTGTGTGTGTGTGTGTGTTGAACTACTTTACCAGCAACACAACAGCAGCTGTGGGAAGTGGAGCAGTCACCATCAGGTGTGTTGTTTGAACAGGTGAACCGCCTGAATACATTTCATAAAAATATTGCTTTCATGCATCAGAGGCGCTGATGTCGACTGATGCTCCAGACCTCAAACACTCTCCTCGTTGTTCCCAGGAATGTCCCTCTGCTGGGAACAGAAGCTGTCGGGTTCCAGCTTGACTAAATTAAATGTTAACTACCTGCATCACTGGCCCGAATCAGACCACAGCATTATTATTATTATTACACATGTTGTGAAGTCCCAGATCCACCAGGAAACCAGAAGCCATCTTGAGTTCATGACATCATCAGATCTGCTGAGTGAAGTTCATTACTTCAGTAAGCGGAGCATTCAGTACTAGGGGTGTGAATCTTTGGCTTCACAGCGATTCGATTCGATTAATGATACAGTAGTTGGCGATTCAAGTCAAGGACGATTTTTTTTTCGAACGATTCGATTCGATTTGATTCAGTAAACCACGATTCGATTCAGTAACTTGTAACCAGAATTCTATATCCATGAAATAAACATGCAATAATGCCAGTGAGACTATCTGTATTCTTCTGAAAGGTGAAAAAATAAACAGACCACAGAATTACTTATTTAACATATTTATTCTATAAAAAAGTAGTCCTGCATCATATTTTATGCTGAATACAAAAATGTAATGCTCAGTTATTTTCAACATTTTTCAGTAGACTACATGTTGGCAGGGGAGAGTGTGTCTTAAACGTATTAAAACATTCATCATAAGTAAGAATCACAATTCATATGACTAAACGCATTAATATCGATTATTGGTGAAGACAAAAAGATTCATTCTATTTATATATGTTAGCAGATCAATTTAGTAGAATCTATAGGACTGACAATCGATACATCGAGTAATCGAATGAATCATTACACCTCTACTCTGTACATGTGAGGTTCTATGGTAGAGTTCTGGGAGACCACAGACCGCCACGACATGTTGTATCTGTGACGTCATGAGGAGAATCTCAAAGCTGATTGGCTTTCATGCCACAGCATCAAGTAAATGGTCTTGACTTTGTATGGACCAGCACGGCGTGATGGAACATGGAGACAACATGGATGTCAACGGTCCTGCTGTATCTAAGGCACATTATGTATGCTTTAGTTTCGTTTAGGTCAAACATTTGTAACATGATTGAAATAAATAAAAATACCATTCAATTATTATCACTGTCCACACACATTTATCAACACAGTTCCAATGAATATATGTCTGCATGAAAGTTAATGTTAAATATGTAAATACACATATCGTTTGTTTTCATGAATTGCCGAGGTGTGTTAAATGTTGCTCTAGCAAAGAATTGTGGGTCGGCGTGATCTCCTTTCCTTTCCTATAGGAAGGTCCGTTGCATCCTATGCTAAAGGAGCTCTGAAAGGAAGCATTGGAGCTCCTTTCCTTTGCATTTAGAGAATCAGAACGGCTCTCATCATGGCGGCCACTTGTTTACTTCCGGGTCACTTCTTCAGTTAGGAACCTTCCTAAGCAAAATAGACTATTCCACCGCAGCCGGGGTCTGGGTTCCTGCTGGATCTGGGACTTCAACATGTACCAAGCAGCACTAGTGGAGATGGTTGGTGTCTACATGGAGGTAAGCCTCTCTGGAGCATCGAGTGCTATATCAAGCAAAAAGATCCTGCGGTCACACCAGCGCCACACATTTAAATGTATTTAAAAATGGTCACTGTCTCTGAGAGAATATCACAACATAGATCTTGGTGGAGAAAACCCTGAAGTAATCTGAAAAGTGAGATCAGTTTGGCTGTTAGCTCAGCAAAGCGAGGGAGGCGTCACCTCGTTTCTCGGCCCTGCTAACCTGTGAGACTTCCCCGAGGGCTTCAACACCCCACAATGCTTCACACTAACGGAGCTGACAGCAGGGCAGATGGTCGAGTCACATTCACCGACACAGGCGGGAAGAGAGGGAAAGAGAGAGCATGTGTGTGTTGCTGCTAAAAATGACATGCATAGGATCATTTGCATATCGCTCTCAGGCCCCTGCAGCTCGGTAACACCATTGGACGCCTCATCGGTGTGTGTGTGTGTGTGTGTGTATAATCTGATTCTTCACGCTCCACACACACACACACACACACACACACACAGTGTTTATCCTCTTACTCCCCCTGCTGGTTGCAAAAAAGACCCGCAGCCATCAGAGACATCATTCCGCACTCTGAAGAAACCCACAAATTCTAGATGCTTCAGAGGTCCGAGTCCTGCTGACAGCTTCCCATGATTCAATGGGGCAGGCAGACAGACAGTGATTGATAAAGCCTGAGGGACAACAAGGCAGACAGAGAGAGACTGAACAAGAGAGAGACAGAAGTGAATCTATGGTCTTAATGGACTGTTGAATGACTGACCTTGATTTCTAAATGGATGGACACACACACACACACACACACACACACACACACACACACACACACACACACACAGCATTGACATCCATTCATTCCCCATAGGCTCGTCCAACCTGAACCTTCATCCTCGGGAGATGGCAGGACAAAAAGGCCGACGACACCTGCACTGAAGACAAACTGAAGCCACTAATCATCCTCTGAAAAAGACAACATGTCTGCAGTCGACTGGTTCAGGCTCCACACTAGTAACACTGTGTGGAATAGGAATAATATATAATCAATAAATTGAATTTATTTATCCATCCAAGTGTAATTTAAGTTAGTCATTTAGAAGAAATTTAACATAGAAGTTTCTGACATTTTTGATGAAAATTTCTGAAGCGATGAATTGAATCGAACGATAATAATCAACAGTTGCTTTCACTTTGTATTCAGACTGACATACATGTTAAACTCTGGAAGTCACCACTGGGGGCAAAACCTCAGGTGGGCAAAAGAAAAACACTTAAATACAATATTTAAAAAAATACTAGGACTAGAAAAAGAAAATCAATATGACAGCTGAAAACGTGGGATAGACAACATGAAGGGAACGTGAACAAGCGGAGCGTGCAGAAGTCCCAGCAGACAAAACGCAGCCATGAACCCCGGCACCATGAAGTCAAACAAACTGTATAATCCTAATCCCGAGGCCTCGCTCACATGGATTAAAATAAACATGCTGCCCTTTGTCTGCTCGTAGCTGCAAGACTCAAACCTTTACAGCTCAGAGCCCAAGTCTTCAGCTTCACAGTAGCGATGAGAAAACACACATGTACACACCAGCAACGAGACCTTCCTGAATATGTCGGCCAAAACACATGCAGGAAGTAGTTCTAATGTTGTAATGTGATGTCATGTTAATGATGATGTCACCGTACATGGAAGAAACACACTGCTCATCAATTACTTCATCAAAATGTCCATCACTATCTTCTTCAAGTTATATATTCCGCCCAGCCAACAGTCCAAAACTCAAATATAGTCAGTTTACAAACAAGTTGTCATATTTAAGAAGATGAAACAATAATGGATTATTTCAATGGTTTGCCGATTGATTACCTGTCACCAAATCACTCAAGGGACAGACGCATGATGGCTTGTCTTTGAAAGCCCAGAACCACACGTCTTCTTATCATTTATGCATGTTTCTTTGTTCCTGGTAAACGCTGGTACCCACAGCTCACTCACACATTACATGCCTTATGCTAGTTAGCGGCTAGCAGAGCTCTCACTTCTTTCTAACTCCATGGCTCCACTTGTGGTTTTATTTTCAAACTTGTAGTCTTCAAATGGAGGAAACAAATAGTGAATCGTCTGGGGTCCCGCAGAGCTCTACCATAGTGCCTCGTATTATTCCAGAGACCAGACCAGACCACGTGCATGAAGCAGAGACGGTCTACAAACAACAAGGTCTCTGCTGTATTTATGTCTAGATGACCTTATTTGGAGTGTTGATGGAGCAGCTATGTTAGCATAACCTAGCACCCATCAAGCAGACTCCATTCAGAAAACAAGCATTTAGTTATTTCCATACCACACTTTCTATCTGTTTATTTCAATTAAATCCCAGCTCAACCGTTCAGGTTCATCCAGCTGTGGTCGAACTAGATCCAGTGAATCCAGCTTGGTGAAATCCACCAGCACCTCTGGATGATGTCATGAACTCAGACAGGACGGGGTCTGGGTTCCTGCTGGATCTGGGACTTCAACATGTACAAAGCAGCAATAGTGGTGATTTCAGCCATGATGAGGAAACCTGGTCTGTGTCGACCAGGTAAGCCCCGCCTCCTCTCTGGTGAGTCTAACGTGTGATAAACAAAAAGGTCGCCGCAGTCAAACTCAATAATGTCAGTAAGCAAGTGACTCATTTGTGCATCAAGGTGAAGTGGAGCTAAAATGGCGTATCTATCGTCCGCATGGTGCCGTGCTGCTGAGTGAAGCAGGAGAGCAGGCGGGACATCACGTTGGGAGGAATTTGATTTGATGACTGAAAAGCTCACAACCTTCTGTCTGATTGATCGATGCATGGGTGTCATGATATTGCTTGAAATTGGTTGGTGCTAGCACAAAGCACAAAGCAAAAAGAATAAGCAAACAAAATACAAAGAAATAAATAGCTGAACAATATCCCCAGAGATCTAAACGGCTTCAAACGTTGTTTTTGTTTGATTTCATCTTGACTTAAACGTCAACCACACTCGTTTCCTCAATCCAAGTTGTTTTGTTGCCTAAAATCTAACTTCCTCTGAACTTTATTCTTAAAAGACACTATTCATGTATAATCACTGACATGTGTTAATGTGACTCTAGAGGGCGACATAGAGCTTTTGGAGTTCTGACCAAACTGAAATATTTGACCAATTATTTTGAGAACATGTCCAGTTAAACACTGCAAACACAAACTGGTTGTTCATAAAGCTCCCCTCCTTCCACTAGACAACTGTGTACTCCTGCTCACCACGGAGGCCGTTTGCACAAAGCGTTCCTCTCCATACAGTGCCTGAGTCTTTGGATAATAAAGTCATTTAGACTGACATGGGCGTCCTCCTGCCTCCCTGCTCTCCCACTCCACATGTGTGGAAAAAGGCTTTCAAGTGGACTCGAGTCAGCCGAGGACAGCCTGCTGAAACTCCTCTACCTTCCTCAACGAGGAGAGAAGACTTATCTGAAGGCTGCAGCTGGCAGACGCAAACAAAAGAAAGACACACACAAACATAAACACACACACACACACACACTGGTACATGTGTGTGAGCTTCTTAAGGACAATAGCGGATAAAACAAGGCTCAGAAACTTGAGGAAATACTTTTCTCTCTCTGCAGGTTTCAGTGTCAAACCAACTGCTGGACCGTTAGTGACACACTGAGACGTGTGTGTGTGTGTGTGTGTGTGTGTGTGTGTGTGAGTGTGAGTGTGAGTCCATGCTGGGCTTATCCAAGTAGAAAATGAGTGTATGTGTATGATGCCAGCAGCTTGGCAGTCCACCTGGATGCTGCCCAGGGCTGTGTGTGTGTGTGTGTGTGTGTGTGTGTGTGTGTGTAACAGATGATGATGGTCAGTAAAAGCTGATTTCCTGTTGAAAGAATGGAGGTAAATTGTGTTTCTTTCCTAACTATCTGGCTCCTGTTTCTGTCAGTTCTGACGGCTTTTCACCTTTCACACTCATTATTGGGATTATTTCCCAACAGAAACTCCGGAGCAGCCCGTTGTAGCAGCATGACATTTATTGAAAACTATAATAAGAGAGGGCTGCACGGTGGTGTAGTGGGTAGCACTCTCGCCTTACAGCAAGAGGGTCCTGGGTTCGATTCCCGGGTCGGCCCGGGTTCCTTCTGTGTGGAGTTTGCATGTTCTCCCCGTGTAAGCGTGGGTTCTCTCCGGGTTCTCCGGCTTCCTCCCACAGTCCAAAGACATGCAGGATGGGGATAGGTTCATTGGTGACTCTAAATTGCCCGTAGGTGTGAATGTGAGCGTGAATGGTTGTCTGTCTCTACATGTCTCCCTGCGATAGACTGGCGTCCTGTCCAGGGTGTACCCTGCCTTCACCCAATGACAGCTGGGATCGGCTCCAGCCCCCCCGTGACCCTAAATACAGGATAAGCGGTAGAAAATGGATGGATAATAAGAGAACAGACAGACGGCTCCTGTCTGTCTCTGACTCGCTTCTCCAGCTCTAGGAAGTAGGAAGTGGGAAGGAATCTCTCCCCTCCCCCGATTCAGATGACATTTGGTTGCAGGCGAATAGTCAAAAAATAAGGTCCTAACTCCTATTCCTAACTCCTATTCCTTGACCTCTGGGGAAAACGTCACGGGGTTAAGGAAAGGCGATAGGAGAACTCAAAAGGACATAGAAATAGTCGACCGCGGTGCTCAGAGAATCCGACTGTACTTTCACTAAGCTACGTCATTATAACGCGGCCGCTGATGATTGACAGCTGATGATCGGCACCGGCGATTGACATGCGTCTACGCTGGAGAAACTACAATAATGGACTACAAAAAGCGCATCGTCCACTTCTCCACATGTTGGTTTTATAAACAGCTGGTTCACTGACCGGCTTCAGGTCCAGCAGCTCCTCCTTTCTGTTTGACCGGTTGCTGTATTTACGTTTCATTTGTGGTTTTAGTTTTGTTGTTATTGACATTTCATTTCATTCAAAATTCCACCGCAGCCGTTTGAACCCCCCCCCCCCCCACAGGGACACGCCTTCAGGCAAGTCACAAATAGATTAAGGGCCCGGTCTTTGCCTTTGCACTAGTATGTACCGTATCCCAGCACGATTGAGCTCCAAAGTCCAGCTTGTTTGACTAATGCACGTGCCGTGGACGTGACGTAGGCTGTAATGGATAGGCCGTCCCACTCATTATCACTCAGTGTAGGGCTGGGTTAAAATCCATCTTCATTTGAATTTTCCCATATGGATTATAAAATCCCAGGACCGAGCTTTTATTGTGTGAAGTCTCGCCTCTCAGCTCACTCTCGCTCAGTGCATGTGAGTGTGAGTGATCACGATCGCGAGCAGGCAGCGGATTTTGGACGGAGACACACAGCGGCATTTTTATTACAAAAGTACCTGTCCAGTACCGCGCACACCATGAAGCCCCAAGCCAGACCCAGAGTCCTGCTGGCTCCTACACAGTCATCAGCAGTATGTTCAGTCATACATCGAGCTGAACACTGAGAAAGACGGCCTATCAATGAAAGACTACGTCATGTCCACATTGCGTCCCCGTGCATGTGCTCGAGCATGAACCGTACCGGACCCAAATCCAGTTCTTCCAAGCGTGCCGGGCCGAGGAAGTCGACCGTTCTTAAGTACAGAACAGAGCATCACACCGGCCAAATAAACCATACTACAGACTCCATCGTGGCTGGGTGCTGTACGGTTGGTAGAGTGGGAGTGGCCCTATGAAGACAAAGAAGAAGCTGGACCAAAAATAAAGCCATATGTAAGCTGTGCAAATAGTGGAGGTGAAACATTATGGAAATACCACAAATCTATGAAACCATTTACAGACATCACCCAGATACGCAATCTGCAAAAACGTCCGATCCGAAAAAACAAACCCAACTGGAGAAGGCATTTGGGATGAAGGTAGCATCCAATGTCGCACTTTCACATACAAGCATATACACCCGTACAGCGTTCCGAAGCCTCATTACTACACGCTACGTTTTACCAACACGCAAACATCTGAGGGAAGCGGCAATCCCAAACCTTGCATCGCAACTTCACATAAGTCGGCAGAGAGAGTCGCCCAAACTCGTGACAGCTGGACATCCAGAGCAACAGATTCGTACCTGACAATTACCTCTCACTATCTGGACGATGACTCACCATGTCTCATGTTTGACAGACCAGGGCAGTTGAAACGAGCCACGCGGCGCCGGCCAGTGATCTAGCTGACCTGTTGTCCGAGGCAATACAAAAGTGGGAGTTTCCAAAGACCCAGCCATAGTAACGGACAATGCTGGGAGTATAGTCCGTGCTGTGGAATTGATGGCGCTGTTACACAGTGGCTGTTTCAATTCAGCCCCACAAGCAGCTCTCAAAGTTCCAGCTGTTGGGCCCTTGCTTGGCCGAGTGAGACACATTGCTTCAATTGGAAATTCACAACAGGGTATGCTTACTATCCCCGGGACCCGGGTCCGTTCTGAGAGAGTTTTCTCACCGCTGGCGATATTGTTACTGTACAAAGGAGCTGCCTCACTCTGCAACATGTAGATCAGAAAAATCTTACAGTCCCCAAGAAGTGAAAAGCAGTCATGAAGGGGTTTTAGTTTCATGGACTTTACCGTTTACAATGTCCGGAGGTTTTACAAGACCGTTTTTCAAAATGTTAAAAACAATTATTTCTTGCACTATTTTATTATTATTCAAAGGTTATTCAGAGCCTTTTTCAATTGTTGGTTTACTTTAACATCATTTACCTTCTGATACACTCTATATTAACTAGTGTGTGTCCCAACCACTGGAGTTGATTGCACAAAAGCTAAGGTGAGACAATCCCAGCCAAGTGTATGTTTTCCTCAGGTATGAGTGATGTTTACATTAGCTAAGTTTGTAGCACTAGCCACCTTATTTATGTACACTGGCTGCCTGGTTACATGTTAAGTTGTGGTTTATAACACACTGAATATGTGTATACATGGTTCATATATGGGATTTGTTAACCTATTGAAGGTAGTTGTCTCTCTATCCCAGGTGCTGCTCAGATCCTTTCATTACATCCCTGTTCATTTACAGGACTTACTTGACTTCCATACAGACACAAAGAAGATAGAATGTAAGCCTGACGGGCTGTTGGTCATGTTTCATAAAAAGTACATCATGTTACTGCTTTGGGATCAATTATTAATGTAAACATGAACATTTTTAATAATGCACCAGGTTAGACGGTTCCTTGTACAATTTACAGCATTAGTTCTATGAGAATCTATTTCATATCCAAGCAAAATTGGTATTGTATTATTCTGACATCGACGCTATCTTGGAATGTTGGACATGAATGGACATGACCATATTTGGACTATGAAGTTGTGACGAGTGCATCTTTTTTTTTGCTACAAAGGATGTTCACAAACATAGGTGTGTCTCATCTGTTTGTTTTCTTAATGGTGCAGCGATACTAATATGTTTAAGTGCCATTTCAAGAGTTTAACCAGATTTTGATGATTGTCAGTATAAACCTCAGTACAGAGGACAAGACTCTGGTGGATTTCTTATGGTAATTCTCACTATTTATGTTGTTAACGGCAACCTTTGCTTCATTGTTCATTCTTTGGAACTAGTGAGCACACTGAACACCAGCGTACTCCTGTCTGATTCTGTGTTTACATCACTGATGCTCAAACACTCAGAGTTGATGGACAACGTTTCCCCCATGGTGAATGTTTGATGATGATTCATGAATAGAATTATCTCTCTGTCTTTACGTTCATGCTGCTGTTTGACCCGCCCCTCCACCTCTAGATCACAACCCAGTCTTCATCACCTTCATCACCTTCATCACCTTCATCACCTTGGGGGCACCCCCGTCAGGCGAGTCCAAGCATCTGTCAACACGATCATAATAAACACATTAAATACATTAATAAACCATAACAAATACTTTTCGTTCATCCCTTGCCTAACTCTCTCTCTCTCTCTCTGGTCTTTGTGTGTGATTGCTTGAAGCGTCTGCACTGCTGCATGGCTTTAATGGGTTCTTTAATGAAACTGTTAAGTTGCCTCCTGCTGGCAAACAACAACTTCTGCAGCAGCTGACGGTCTCATATCGACTCCAGTGTGTTTCTAGCAGACAATCGTTTCCTTGCAAAAAAATACCCAGTAAAGTAAAGTCAGTTGTGATGTTTCATGATGTTTTTTTCTCAACAACGTAGCTTCAGAGCCCCGGACCGTATCCCCATGAACGCAGTGGTGTGAGTCATTGCTGTCAACGTTTGGTAGCAGACATTCCCCTGCAGGGTGAGGGGTGCTGGGACTGTACAGTCCTGCATCGTGCTGCTCTAGAGGACTTCATGTAGTGAACAGACTGGTGGTGATACCCGACTGTGTGGGAACAAGCCTTCCACACAGTGAACACTACCCGGCGTCTCTATGGCCTATCTCTACTTCATGTGCAAAATTATCTTTAACGTTGACAAACATCGTGTGTCATCCATCCAATATCAATCACAGTGTATCCTGTATTCAGGGTCGGGGGCCGAAACAGGTCACCAGACTACCACTGGGCGGACCACCATGAACATGTGCAGAAATATGCAAGTATGTGCCCCTTTTAGTGGTTTAACAATTCATGCGATGCATCGATGAAACGATCGTCAGTCCTAAAGATTCAACTAAATCCATCTGCTAAAATAAATAAATAGAATGAATCGCTTTGGCTTCATCAATAATCCATATTCATTTATATATACATATTCTTAATTATGATTAAGGTTTTAAGACTTAGTTTACAAATTTTTTGTGAAATGCAGCTCAGTAATCCGTAACTCTGTCATCAGCTAGTCAGCCTGCAAGGAGGTTACGCCAAGATCCCCCACCCCCCCCCCCCCCCCACTGGTGCATTTCAACAACAAACATGGCAGAGAGCGGCAGCGAGATCGTTGATGCACCAGCAAACTTGAAATGAAAAGTGTGGAAGCTTTTTGGCTTCGCAAAGAAAAAAGGCGAAATTGACAAAACGTCTGCAGTGTGTCGGATTTGTAGAAGTACAATTAAATACCTCAGGAACACTACAAATCTGGCCAGCCACCTTTTAAGGCGCCATGGTATCACAGAAGCGTCCGCTTCAGTAGCTGCAGCTAGTTCGGCTAACCCTTCTGCTAGCGGTAACGTTGCTGCTAACTTTTCTGAGCAAACCCTCGGAGTAAAGACGCCACGGGCTAAAGCCATCACCGCGTCGATTTCACAATTTATTTGCACGGATTTACGTCCTTACAGCGTAGTGGTAGTTCAGAATGTAACCATAGCTTTAAGTACAACCATGTCGAGGGGAAAATGCACTGTGTAACTGCACTACATCTATTTCCTCATTAAACTACCGGCAGTATACATGGTAATTATATCAGCAGCAACATGAAAGTGATGGACACATTAATGCACCAATAACTAATAGTAATATAGAATATTATATCCTTTCACGTACTGAGATGGGAGTACGTTGTCTTCCTTTGGGCATATTCATGAATGTTGTGTCTTTGGGCCGTGGAGGTAATGCTGCATGAAGCAGCTCGCTGCTGCCTCCTGATACTTAAAACACACATTTAAATGGATTCAGTCAGGAGTGATGTACACACACAGTCAGCAGTTTGTTTCACAGCGTCACGGTGAGGGGAGAGAGGGGGAGAGAGGGGGAGAGAGAGGGTAAAATGTGTCAGAGACGATAGGGATAATACATTAAGCTGGATGTACACACACACACACACACACACACACACACACACACACACGCAGAGCCAAGTTGGCTTCAGTAATCCTGAGGAAAAAGATGAGCAGAGTTCTGACATCAGCACCTCTTAAAGGACAGTGTGTGTGTGTGTGTGTGTGTGTGTGCCATTTTGTCGGCTTCCAAGTCAAAAAGCTTAAAACGGTGAGATGATGTCATGCTGTGACTCACACACACACACACACACACACAACACACACACACTGTGTCAAATATGCAACCTAAAACATGCTCATGTGCAGCAGCATCCAATTTATTTATTTATATTATTGGTTTTAACTGCATTTTTATTTCAAATGTGCCAAAGGAGGGACAGGAGGAAGCTATGTGTATCATGTCCTGCCCTCATTACATTATCACAAAAACAAAAACTAAATGTAATACCTCAAGATCACTATAAATCTGAGACTCCATTCCTTTATATCTGTCCATTTGAGTTATCAGTTATGAAGCCTATAATTCAATTCAATCAATTTGAGTTTGATCTGGCGGCTCACTACCTCTCAGTGAGATCACCATTTTGTAGAGCTTTCTGAATGTAGGAATGTAAAGCTTCCCACAATGCATTGTGAAAATGGGTGTGATGAACACATTTTATTTCCATTGCAGTTGAACCTTCCTCTCTGCAGTGTGACTTGTGTTTATTGGACGCTAGCAACGCTCCGCTAATTCATCAGAAAGACTTTTCCTAGAAATGAATGATTTTGTTGAAGACTTCACTGAATCCCAAAGATGGGACGCCAAAATAAATCCTCGATGTTCTCACACAGTGACAAACAAATGCATACCTGATGACATCACATGATGAAACAACGGTTTAGTAGACAGATAGACGAGCAGCGCCGTGCAGCAGGAAGTTAGAGAAACACACAGAAATCTACTACTGTGTCATGTTTGTAACGTACGCCTGCATGCTGTCGGAGACACCGTGCACATACATGCAGCAGTGAGAGTGAGTTACTCGGGTTACGTGCACGTAACTCTAACCCCAACCACGGATCCACCGATTTAGACTGACTTTGTTCACATCGCAGACTCTCAGAGTTCTAGTTCCTTCCTTTCCTTCATATGTCCACAACAATCATTTAAAAAGACTTCTTCTACACGGCATGTCTGATCATGTGCAATCATGGCGATTGTTGCGATGACTAGTATACATAGGAAAGTGTTACATGCTATTCATTTATATTTATTTATTTATATTTTATTGACTTTTACCTTCTCTCTGCTGATGTTTGTTGTATTTGTGTACCTAACCATGTTGTTTATAACTATATAAATACAGTTATTATTATTATTATTATTCACATTTATTTGAATGCAATATTGACTCATTTCCTCGGTTATTGATGCCGCCAGGCAAGTGGACCTCCTCCATGATCGATGGCGTCCTGGAGACACCTCGTGATTTGTCTGTCTGCATGGAGTCGCATCGGTTCCACTGCTTAACTGGTTCTCCTCAGTGTCAGTGTTCTGGATCGATTTGATTGGTCAGGACGAGAAGGTTACCATGACATGATGCACTGGCTGAATGTTATGTGTTTGCTCTGCACAGAGACCTGGGCGTTTGTTCACGTGTGGAGAAATTTAAAACGAAAAACAAAAGTAGGGTAGCCCCGCCCCCTAAAGCATCCCCTGCTTTCTGGTCTGGTGGACTCTAAATGGACCATAATGTACTAAATGAACGTCATGCTGGATTGAAGAAGACTTGAAACTAAGATTGAGACGTCATAAACTGGATGTTTAAAATGTTTACTGAGATATACATCAAGATTGAGACCAGTAGGACTCATGTTTACTCATAGACTTCTATAAACCAGAGAGTCAGTCACCCCCTGTGGTCAGTAGAGAGAATACAAGTAAGGACTTAGTTTTCTCATAGACTTCTATACAACCAGAGAGGAGTCACCCCCTGGTGGTCAGTAGAGAGAATGCAAGTAAGGCACTATATAACTGGGCGTGTATATGTTTTTGGCGTGCAGTTGGTGGAGTGGTTAGAGAGCATGCCATGTACGTACACATACATTCGCAGCAGACCCCGGTTCGAATCCCGGCCGGAGGTCCTTTCCTGCATGTCACCCCCCCCCCCCCCCCCTCTCCTGTTTCCTATCTGTCTATGCCTAAAAAAAATCTTTAAAAAAAAACGTGTATACGTTTTCAATAACACACGATTAATCAAACAAATATATCTCTGGTTTATCTATTCAAGATCATTTAAAGTAATGTGGAAATAGCAATAACAATGTTAAGCGCCATTAATTCTCACGATTTGTAGATGAGGTGTATTAATGAACTATTAAAAGTAGTTCCCCAGAAAAATGGGAATCTTGAACTAAAATATGAATGGTTTCATTTACAAAAGAACTGAAATCAATGCAGCATCACCGTCCTCAGTAAAGAGGCTGCAGACATCAGTTCCACACTTTAAAGGATTAAAGAGGCCACAGTTTGTTTGTGAGAAGGACACAGCAGAGGTCTGGACTCAGCTCCGGGTCTCACTGGGGCCTGAAGGCAGACAGTTGCTGGTCCCTTCTGGACTCGCCAGGTAAGAAATCCAGGTCAGGGACCTGTAAAATGTCAGCGTTTTCCTCAGTGTGACAGGTTTACAACTTATTTTAATACACTTAATTACTTTCTTTACTGTTTATTTAAAGCCCACAATGCACTAGGGGAGGTGACATCGTTTTATTCAACTCATTGAATCAGATGTGGAAGGAGCACTCAGATCTTTTACTTCAGTGAAAGTAGCAATAACACATTCTATAAATGCTCTTTTTTAGTAAATGTGCAAAAGTGAAAGGACTCATTCTGCAAATCTGCCTACATCTGATTCATAGATCTCGACTTGAAAACATAACTTCTATGTAAATAGTATATTTCAATCCATTTTTGTATCACTGATTGTTCTTGGTCTTGTATTGGAGTAAACGTGTTCTATGAGCACGTGTCTTATTTGTTTCTCTTTATTTACCTGTCGTCTGAGTGTTTCACATTTTAATATGGGGTTCTTTTTCAGGCTCCCACTGTGAAGCTCTGTGGCCGCAGTCTAGCTGGAAGCCCAGCAGGGATTATATCATTATCTCTCCGTGATTACTACAGACAGGTTTACAGCGCTAAATCAACGCCGTTATATTTTTACAACAGCCACCGAGGCTGATAACGTTTACCATCCTCCCGTTTACACTGACAACCCAACCACACTGTAAATCACCCTTTTAATCCCAACGACGGCAATCGACACGGAACAATTAGTCATTAGACAGAAACGTAATCCCCAAATATGTTTGATGATTTATTCAAAATGTCACTGGTTAAATAAAGCAAAACAAGTCGATTATTTGTGTGATACAGCTACTTAAATATGGTTGTTTTATTTGTGTATTCTTTGAACTGAAAGAACGATCACATATTTCACTATATTTCTGACATTACATGGAAGAAATGTGAAGAGATTAAAACGGAAAGGTGCAAATGTATAACAAGGTCAAAGGTAAGCGGGTTAACAGGCCGTAGAGCTGCTGCGATCATTCCACTCATCCATTAGTCCATCCACAGAAAAAGAATCGCCAACTATTGATGATTTCTTACAGTTTTTCACAATTATTAACAACAAAAAGCCAACCTTCGGCACAATTTGCACAACCTTCACTTCATGTAACAATCACTCGACCCAATTGGGCACAACTTCACTCCCTTATCTGCATGAGACTGACGTTCCTTCTTTACACTCTGATGTCAGTTACACATCACCTCGTTGTCAAAACACACAACGTTCAGTTGTTGCTCACACTTCTCAATCAAACCTCAAAGCATCAACCTGCAACACAAACATTCAAATCTCAAAGCATCAACCTGCAACACAAACATTCAAACCTCTCAACATTCAGGTCTGTAGCCGTTTGGAATCAGGACTGCAGCATGAAAGAGTGGTGAACCTCCGTTTAGTTTGGAGAAGAATGGAGAACTTTGAAGAGAGAGGAGGACCAGAGAAGGAGAGGAGGAGGAGGAAGAGTGAGAGGAGGAGGAAGAGTGAGAGGAGGAGGAAGAGAAGGACAGAATGGTAAATGGTCCTCATTTATATAGCGCTTTTATTCAAAGCACTTTACAGTTATGACTGACATTCACCCATTCACACACACATTCACACACTGACAGCGGAGTCAACCACGCAGGGCGACAGCCAGCTCGTCAGGAGCTATTAGGGTGAGGTGTCTTGCTCAGGGACACCAGGCACTCAGCTAGGAGGAGCCGGGGATCGAACCAGCAATCGAACTAACAAGGAGGAGGACAAGGAGGAGGAGGGGGAGAGGAAGAGGAGGACAAGGAGGAGGAGGAGTGAGAGGAGGAGGAGGAGGAGGAGGAGGAGGAGAAAGAGGACAAGAAGGAGGAAGATGACAAGGAGGAGGAGGAGGGAGAGGCCAAGGAAGAGGAAGAGGAGGAAGAGAAGGGGGAGAAGGACAAGGAAGTGGAGGAGGAGGACAAGAAGGAGGAAGATGACAAGGAGGAGGAGGATGGAGAGGATAAGGAGGAGGAGGAGGGAGAGGACAAGGAGGAGGAGGACAAGGAGGAGGAAGAGGAGGAGACCAAACAAAAGGATGCCTAATTCATTTGAGTGAAGGGGAGCAGACGGGCTGACTGTTGTGTTCTGTGTGTTTACTGAAATTAATCTGTTTTTGCTGCATATTTGTGTTTTCTGTTTGACGATGAAACAAGGACTAGTAGGAGTCATCGTCATTCATATGGTGTGTCCCATTTCAATGTTGCACTTCAGTGTGCTGTAAATGCTTAGTGTGTGTACTTAGTGAACAGTGTGTGTGTGTGTGTGTGTGTGTGTGTGTCACTTGAAAATATGGTTTGTACAAATGAAAACAGGAGTTCCATTTAGTGAACAGGTAAGAGATTTGATGGAAGAGTCGTCTTGCAAAGGCTGAGCACGTTGAGTGTGAGGTTTCCAGGTTTGGAGAATGGTGGAAAACTGTATTCATATCAGAAATGTTTCATATCACATTCAAAATGAAACAAAAATGGACATTTTATAAACCAAACAAGTTTGAATCTAATCTAATGAAACGTATTGTTGGTTGCAGCGCTCAGTATCAGTGATCATAATCATGAAAATATGTTAATGTTCGATGCATTCAAAGGTTAATCTCACATGCAAGATGCCACAGAATGAGAATGTCGTCTGTAACGTTGCCGCTTCCAGGAAAGTTCATTGACTCATTGGTCCATCAGTAAATGTTATTGTAAAGCAAAGTGTATAAACACATTTTAAAAAGACAAGAAGCAGATGGGACTCTTATGAGCCTTTCAAGTGGAGAATGTGTCCTCGTCAATGTTTTTAAATGTGAGCTCAAAATGCAGAATCTGACACCGTAAGAGGAGAATATTACGCTGAGTGGTGACACGTCTGTTTTTGTTCATTAATCTGCTTCTTATTCTCACTTATTACATTCACATTCTTAACGTGAGATAAGAAAGAACACAGCGTTGGCCTACATAAATACTCTATGTGAATTATGTTTAAAATCTACTTTATTGCACATTGGACCGGAAATATCTCAAACATGTATCTTCAAGGATCTCAGATATGTTGAAATCCACCCTGCAATAACAACTATTAACTCTTTAATCCATTAACTGGTCTGTAATCTGTCAGAATGTCCATCCCAATTTCCCAAAGACCAAACTGAAATCTTCATGTGTCATAATAAGTCTGACCACTAGTCCAAACTCAAATATTCAAATTTGGAGAAAAAAAAAAAGGAATTGCCATTTAAACATAAAAAGTGACATGAACAAGTAATCAATCAGCACAATAGTTGCTGGTTGATTTTCTGTTAATTGGTTTTAATTGTTTCAGCAGTTCGTCATGAAATAAGAAATCTGACACATTTTGGATTAAATCAGCTTATTAAACTGAAAATATAATAATCGATGCAAAATCCAAAAGAGTCAGAACCTAAATGGGGCATTCCACCTGAAATCACTGTTAGTCCCACAAATGAATCAGCTTCTCCAGTCCAGTACTAGTACACCACATTGAGGCTCCACACTGCACTCAATTTATCTTTGACACATTTCAACAAACATCAGATTTGTGAGATTTAATGATCAAACAGAAAACTATGGGTTAACTGGACATCTTGTACTATATCACAAAATACTCACATTCTCTCAGTGGTGGAAGAAGTACTTGCTACAAGCAAAAGTATTCACATCAACATAAACTTAAACCACAAAAGTAAAAGTACTCGTTATGGAGAATGTCCATTTTATTATATTATTGATTATTATTTATAAGTGATATTCATCAATGATGTATATGTTAAAATAGGGACTGGTTGTAATGACTTCGATACTGCTGGGTAGCTTACACTATAATAAATCAGAATCTATTCGTTATTTATATTAAGAATCTGAATCAGCAAAGTTGTACTGGAATAGAAATATGGAGCAGCATAAAAAAGAAATATTCAAGTTAAGTACAAGTACCTCAGAATTGTATTTAGTATCTATAATGAGGCTATTATAGGAGGCTGGTAATTATACGATAATGTACAACACCACCAAATATTCCACTACACACCATAGCACCCAGCAATGGAGGGTGTTATGACAACTAATGCTGGAGTCACGTTAACGGCTGTAGAGCAGGAACCGGAGGGCAGCGGGGCTCGGCTCTCCCGTAGACCATGAACACCTCAGCGGATAATGTTCCAGCAAACCACCACCATCATGTGTTCCCACCTGACCCTCCAGCACGGGAACCGACGGACGGGTCACACATTCTACCGTAACACCAGTAAACACCGCGGCCCGGTGAAGGTGGTCTTCACACACACACACGCGCACACACACACACACACACACACACACACACACATACATACATACATACATACACACACACACACACCCACACAAGGGCAGACCCTCGGTTGACCACCACCAACCGTTATCCGTTGGTTAGCTTATTTGCAGCCTCTGCTAACTTGGCTCCACTGCATGTTAACCGGTAACCGGTGACTGCTCTCAATAACAAGCACGTTAGTAGCCTATAACGTCAAATCACCATAACGTCACTGTAACCTCACCCGTTGCGTCAGATTAACGCGAGACAACGCGCGCGCGCACACACACACACCCACGGTATCAGTTACCAACTTTTACTCATTTCACGCCAGTCACCGTCGGATCAGCACTATCGGCGGCGCCGACACGCTGCACGGAATGCACCGGCGATGATTAGTACACGCGCACACACGCGCACACAGAGGTAGGCTATGTACGCGCGCACGCACACACAGATGGATACACTCGCCGGTCGGTATGAACCTGAGCGGATCGGTTTGGTCTGGTCTTACCTCCCTCCTGGTCCGGTTGGAGACAGGCCGGGATGTTTTTCTTCCAGCCGGGCATGATGCACCTCAGGGCGGATAGGGAGTCCAGGGCGGCCCGCTATCAGACACACACCACCAGCAGCAGGAGAGGCAGCGACAGCAACATGGCTAGTTAGCTTTAGCTTACGCTGCTTCACTTCATAGGGATCCACCTTCTCTCTCTCTCTCTCTCTCTCTCTCTCTCTCTCTCTCTCTCTCTCTCTCTCTCTCTCTCTCTCTCTCTCTCTCTCTCTCTCTCTCTCTCTCTCTCTCTCTCTCTCTCTCTCTCTCTCTCTCTCTCTCTCTCTCTCTCTCTCTCTCTCTCTCTCCCAACCTCTCACTGGCAAGCGAAGCTCTCTCTCTCCCCCTTCTCTGTCTCTCTCTCTCTTTCCCCTCTTTGTCTATGTCTCTCTACCCCCTCCCCCTTCTGGAACTCTACCCTGGAGCCTCGCTGGTCTCCGGAGGAGTGGGAGAGCGAGGTAGAGTAGTGGGCAGAGAGGGAGGGGGGTGACGTGATAACCGTGAAGGAGCGAGCGAGGCAGAAGGGGTACGGTTCAAACGTCGGAGCCGAACCCCGCCAGCGTCACGATTCTATCGAATCATGCTGCCTCGGTTCTCTAGTCGCTTCACCCACAACATGCTGTTCATGCCGTCCATTCTCGCAGCCATGTCAGTGGTTTGCCCGGCAAGCACGCGCCACAGCGAGCCGGCACCTCCCGCCATTCATTCCAGAGAGAGGGAGTCTGGTAGAGAGACATAGCCAGAGAACACTCCCCCAGCTGAATCAGCTTTCCACAGAAGCCAATGCGAGATACAGATTTATGGGTTCGTTTAAGTGTTCAAACAGTGACACTGAGGCAGAAACATTAAGGAGTTTTAAAAATACTAAAATATAGTCACACCGCTTTGAAGAGAACTAAAAAAGAAAACGCCTAAATCCTTTTATAGCCTTCACATGGACTATTTGCTCATCAAATCATCATTTAATTTAATTTAAACCAAGCAAATCTATCTATCTATCTATCTATCTATCTATCTATCTATCTATCTATCTATCTATCTATCTATCAAACATGTTTTTGTGATTACAAAGATTTGCTGACATCTGAAGTGTGCAAACAGAAAAATACCTGCTGCAGATAAAGTTAATGATTCTACCTCCAGTTAAAGTTTGACCAAGTCGATGACAAATATGATTATTGGCTTTCTTCCAGGGTCAGATGAAGAAATGAATTCCAATCCCTTCTATCTATTTGGTAAATATATAATATTTGGCATTCAAATACATTCAAATGAGGGGAACCTCTAAAGCTCCACTAATTACATGACTGAAAATATATATCAAAAAGGGCTAAGTGCAGAATTTAATAAAAGTCTAGTTTATTAAATAAAACATGATTTTCCCTGTTAAGTTGGATTCACATACCCAATGTTGCTGTGGATATGAGATGATCAGAAATATCAGCAGCTCTCTAATATAAATAAGCTTATAAGTGTTTGTTTGGGGGCATTGTTGTCCTCCCTGAACACCACAGTTTCTTACATTAAGATCATGGTGATGTATTTAAAACCATTCAAAGTCTTTTTTTTTTTTCTCAAATAAACACATTAGTCTAGATGACTTGTATTAACTTAGAGAGGCACTGCTAGAATGTTTGCCAATACAAAGTAGTTATATGAAACTAATAGGAACCCAAAAATATACAAATACACTAATGATCTCATGCTAACAGCTGTTTCAGCTCCAGCACTTACAAACATGGAATACATGAATACAAAATAAAGACACTTTTTAGATTCTGTTTTTTATTCGGGTCTGCTGCTAATGACCTGCAGACAACCTGAAACCACACACACACACACACACACACACACTCACTCATAAAGAGGTATTTGAAGTCTGGTCCTGTCCTGACCTGCCTCTGAGGAATTCCCCCCCAACTCCACCCAGCTGTGGATTAAAGGGCAAATCTGCCAAATTTCAGTCTTTTTTTCCTCCAAGTCAAACGAGAGAACAAAGCAGTGGAGATGATGACACATTAACATTACAGAAGAAGAACCAAATGCCATGGCGAGACGTATAAACTGCCTTTCCCTCTGTCATTTCAGCCTTTCAGCGTGTCATTAATGGCATTTTTCACGTGTTTCCATGAGGTTCACACCGTGAAACGTCTTTCCTCACGTCTATTGTAACACCATCATTATCGTGTCCTCGTTTTCACGTAAAAGTTGGGCTAAAAACAACAACGTGAACTTAGTAAATAGGCATATTAACTATAGTGGGGGCCTAATGATGCAATAGTATCATAAGACACAATACAATCTTATTCCTATTTACATTTTTTTGTGAAATGCTTAATAATGTATATTGCAACATGTATATCACAATATATTTCCTTTTTCCAACTGTAAAGTTGTTATTGCTGACTCGGTTGGTTTGATCAAAGGTCGATCATCACTTGACGGAGACGTCTTCTCCATCGTCTGTGGTTGAATCGTAAAGAAGATGTCCCGGTTGCTGCTTTCTCTGGTGGTGGAGGCGTCTGACAGGTGGAGTGGGGATGTTTCATGTCTACTTCACAGGCTTTTGGCTTCAGGCTCGGATTTATTAAATGGGTTGAGGTACTTTATTCAGCACCGCGGGCCGAGGTTCTTACCAAGGGCATTACATCCACCTGCTCTCATTCAGGCCGTGGGAGCGTGATCCGCTGCGCTTTATTCTGTTCGTGGAGCCGCTGGCTGTTTCCATCAGCCATGATTTGAGAAGTAAGGGAGTGCTGGCGAGAGAGAGGGAGCATGATGGTTTTTGTATGCGGATGACATTTTGCTTCCTCACTTCCAAGTGTCATGGATGTTGTTTTCCTGAGATTTCGGCTTAGAAAATGAATCATAAATCAATAATAAATCAGAGGTAATGCCTGTCTCCATGCGTTTACACATTCATTTCCATTTCAATGGGGGCGGCTGGTGGAGCAGTGGTTAGGCAGACGCCCCATATACAGAGGCTCAACGTCACGGCGTTTCGACTCCCGGGCTGGGATCAGTTTCCCACAATGTCCTCTCCGTCTCTCTCTCTGTTTCCACACTGTCTGAATAAAATAATAAAAAAGGTTTGAACGGCGCTCCAGCTGAAAAAATAATCTTTAAAAAAAAAATCCATTTCAATGGCTCATATCGGGGCTGAAATATCTGGGTATAATATTACAGACTTAAAGGAGACTGTTCAAATTAATCTGAATCCAACGCTTCAAAATATTAAGACTAGCTGTCCAAGTGGAAGCTGCTGAATGTATCTCTGTGGGGGGAGTAAATACAGTTCAAATGGTATCTTCCAACATAAACTATATCTCTGTGATGATTCCTTTAAATGTCGGTGCTTAAACAGGACAATGAGATGGTCGGGATTACCTGTGGAATGGATAGAAACCCTGAATCAGTGTGATGAAGCTGTTTACCACCAGAGGGAGGGGGCACTGGCCTACTGATGCTTTGAAATGGTTGGACGAGGCAAACATTGGTCGGGACGGAGGGTTCACATCGGGGCTGCTTGTCTAGAGATCTCTTACCGGCCCTTATGAATTCATAGATGCTGTCTCCAAACACATCACCGTCCCCTCTGAAGGAGACGTGAACACAATGCTTCAACACTCACAAAGTCTGATCTCAATATAAACAAGGTGACTCATCTCTATGAGTAAACCCTGGTATTAGATAGATCTGCAAAGCAACTCATTCTGTCAAATACATGCAGTGGAGGATGAAAGAGATGAATAACGTGTTTTAGTGGAGATTGTGTTCATGTTTTTACTGGACTGGATGTGAAACAAACTAAAGAGAAACACCAAAGTGTCAGCAGATTCAATGTGCGGTAGCAGCGGTGATGAAGTGATGGCGTTCTCTGTTACCGTGGAGACGGGTGGAGGAAGAGGAAGCAGTGAAGTGGAAGGATGAGTCTCTGCAGGCTACAAGACAGAAAGCAGAGAGACTGACCTCAATATGGAGACAAACATGGATCACTGCAGCCATTTAGACCAAATCCAGAGCTGTTCGTCTTTGTTTGGAATTATTCAGTTGGAATCAAATTATCATCATTTGACCCTTAAACTGATGGTGTATTAATCTCAGTGGTGAACTTACTCAATACTCAATTTTAAGTACGTGAGTATTTCCAACTTCTACTCACACACGTATTTGTTGAACAACTTTAACCTTTTGACAGTGTTTTCACAGCAAGTTCATTGTAGCCACCGGGGACGTCACTAGGATTTAAACACAGGGCTTAGCCCCAGAGAAGCAACCTTTATACATACAGTATATACATACTGCATATATATATATATATATATATATATATATATATATATATATATATATATATATGTAAATGTGTCTTAAAGTGATACAGAGAATGTACCTTGATTACACCAGTTACTGTCCTGTAGATTGGTTCAATCAGAGTGGGATTCTGCTCAGTCATGTTTCTGTCATAAAGTATACAGTAGAATAAACCAAGACTGGTTTTAAAGGACCCTAAATACAGGATAAGCGGTAGAAAATGGATGGATGGATGGATGGATGGTTTTAAAGGTCACAGTGGAATCTGACT